>BQNB010001882.1:0-127827 GCA_026074375.1 Tanacetum coccineum | reverse complement strand
TTTCCTTAGTAGGCACTACTTTAGTGGAGGTGATCCTAGTTAAAGGGCACTTATTTTCGACTATAGTGAAGGTCCTAGCTGTAGGTTTCCAACTATATCTAATTTCATTAAACGCCTTACCCATAGGTTTTCATACTTTTCTCATTTTATTTCTTTTAGATCTAGATTTAGAATGCACATTCACATAATCAATAACACACATATCATGATTAGCATCAAACGAACATTTCTTACAGATAGCATAAATAGATTCAAACTTAGCATTTCTAAAGGATATCTTAACACACACAAGGTATGGATTCTATCTAGGGTTTAAAGAGAGAAAGAAATGTGGTTGGATGAACAATTAGTGAGAGAAAGAAAGAAAAGAATATTAGATTACTATGTGAAACAAATGAATAATCAACACCCTTTCCATAGCATGGAAAGGGTTTATATACTTACACATAGGTGGCCGGTTGGGCTTTTACCATGGGCTTACCATGGGCTTTAGCTTAACTAGCCTATCTAGTTTCCAAATATTACTTAACAAGCTATCTAAGATATTTATGGAAGTGATCGATACATTCATATTCCTAACAATCTCCCCCTAAGGGAGGTCACTCCATTTTACAAAAACTTAAACCTAGCATACTATGCTTTGTCTTCAGTCTTGTGCTCGCAGATTTGTTTTCCTGACTTCATCTTGTGCATATGGCATAGTGATCTTTGACTTTAGGCTTGAGCTTGTTCTGATAGGCTTGACTTGTATGTGAACTTGAACTTCTTTGAGATCATCAACCAAGCATAATCTCTTATCATCATCGTGTGATCTTGTCGCCATCTTGTGCACTTGTGACTTTTGCACCGACATGCTCATACTATTGTTGTTTCTTTGTCTTGAAAGCTTGAATAAGACATCATTCTTGAAAATCTTTAACTATAACACTTCGTCACTTCGAGAAAGACATTCGGTATCAGAGTAACGGAAACTTATTTGAAATTCTTTGACTTTAATACTTTGTCACTTCAAGAAAGACGTACCGTATTAGAGTAGCGAAAGTCTTGAAACATATACTTGAGCTTTCATGATGTCTTTACTTTTTTCGGTCAAGTGTGAGCATGTGGCTTTGAATCTTAACTTGTCTTGATCCAATAGCTGCGACCATTAGGATTACCTGCATGAAAGGGTTAGTGATAATCAATATGTATGGACGAAAGCGGATTTGTCACTTCGTCGAATATGGTTTTAATAACCATGGTTTCCCGTTAATCAGTATAAATACTGCCTGTGATCAAGTAGAATTCCAAAGAATCTTCTAGACAGGGTTTTGCAGCTGTACTAGCCGTTCTTATTACCGGAGCGTCTCAAAGCAGACAACATGGTATGAGTGAACCGGTAAGTTACTTTCTTCCCAATTAAGTTGTTAATTCGTGTTCAGCTTTCTTATGTCCAAATACCCTTGTGAGGCTTCCTATGGATATAAAATTGAAAATTGATTTAGGAAAATCAGTCGGTTTGTTAAGATGCAAACAGTTTTTATAACACACCAATAGTTTTAATCTTTTCAAAATTCATTCATCAATTCATAAGCTGGACCGAATCGATATCCAGTATCATAAGTTCGATCCTTGTAGGATCTCATAAGTCACCTACCAAGAGCTTGTTTAATGTTGGCTCAAGCAGGATTTCCATCTTCATTGTGAATACTTAAGTATCACTCAGATGTTCTGTCAAAATCACAAGGATAATGCGTAGGACTCTTGATATATATTTCTTGTTTTTCACATTGTGTGAATTAGGAAGCATATTTTGGATAAGTGTCCTAATGATATTTATGGATGATCTTTTTTGGCTCTAGACTCAATAGTGAACATTTGGTTTTTAGTAATCGAAGGCTGGAGCAGACTGCCACCTTTTCAATATCAACTAACTTGGAGTGAGAAAGTCGATAGTAATGCGTGTAATCTCTGTGAGAAATGACACAAGAGTATTTTAAGAGACCTTGAGTGGCTGGGGAGGGTTGTACATTGTGTCACTGGGTCTATGACGACTCTCTTCAATACCAAATAACAACTTAGTGTTTCTGACAGTTTATGTATTGACCCGATTTATGCCTAAGTGTAAGGAGGGCTTCTTTCTTTTCACCCTTTATCTAATCTTTTCCTTTTAATTCTTTAACTCCTTCAGTGCTTACCGAGACTTCATGAATAGTACCTTCTTAGGTCTGTTCCAGTACTAGCTCTATCTCAGTTGGCACTTTTCCTTTATTCTCACTTTTACTCCTTTTTTATATCATACCTATGGACTTCTACACTAACTAGTGGAATGTCCCTGGGTAGATCCCTCAGATTCTGGCTGGATCATGGGAACAAATACCAAATCCTAACCACCTTATAACTCTAATTAATTACAAACATGGTCGGTCTTTCGGTATTATTCTCAGCCTTAAACCAATCAAAATGCTTCCCCTCAACATGTGCATCGATATTCGAATAATGTTTAGCACATGAAGAGCGAAGCTTGAACTTAACTCCTTTGAATTCACATCTTTAGCCATATATTTTAATCACATTTTCTCCCCTTATAAAAAATGTCAAATCTCTTGATATTTTGGATATCAATTGATTCAAATATTCATGGTTTCAGGAAAAAAAATGTCTAATTGTTAACAAGCCAATTATTGGAACATTTTAATGCTCCCCCTCAAATTATGAGGGAATAATATAGTCTTTGAATACATTAATTTTGAAAATTTTGAATTTACTAAGAAATTTTTAAAAATTCGTACTTAAACACGATATTTGCCTAATATTAGTCTACACTACACATTTATATATTCACAAGATTATGTATGAGACAGGACCTAAAAATGTTCAAACCAAAAATGACAAAGTCATTCTGTCCATGTCAGCAATCTGTAGTCCGTCTTGATAGTCTTCATTTGGAAGTTGTCTTAGCTTCCCCCTAAACCAGCAATCCTTTCTTGAGTAGATTCAAAGATTTCTTACAAGCCGCATTGCGTAGTCTTGATGTAAAATGCCCAAATATCCGAAGTACACAATTAATTCGAAACCGTAACACCAAAGTCAATTAAGTCTCGGATGTTCGCATTTCTCTTTAAATGATAATGATGATATAAATTGTAACACCAAAGTCAACACCAAAGTCAACTAAGTCACAATTATTCTCTCTAAGTAGTCAAAATGATAACACCTAAGTCAACTAAGTCTCAAATGTATGCATTTCTTCTTGCAGAATACTGACTAACTTAAGGAATCATCATACTTATCAAACCTATGTGTACCTCTTTTGTCAACTAATTCTACTCCCTTTAAAAAAATAAGCTTAGTGATTAACCATTGAAGGAAGCATTTACTGAATCAGTAACCAATCTTCTCACGCTTAGAATAAATCTTCTTACAACACTTCCCCATAGTATCTTATTTGATGCATAATTGAAATCACAAGATATCTCTTCCACCATGTAGTTGAAATAGTGCACCTGAAAGTAACAAGTTAAATACTGATTTTCTCTGCGGTTATGACTTTTGTCATCCCGGAATGACCTAAAATAAGAATAGGGTATGAATTCTATCACGTATACTCATTATCTTTCTTGTATATCTATTCCTTCCCCCTTGCTGGTTTTGATACCTCAGAATTAGAAAAACCAAGTACGCACATATACTTGAGATCGTGTTCGAAGAATTGATAAGCTTAAATATATTCCGTAAGAATCAACTAAGTCTTAAATTGCAAATAAGTCCCTAAAGTTTGAAACAAATGACATCTAAAGCCCTTGTAGTTAATATAAATTAACTCCCCTTTAGATTGTTATCCGTCATTGTCAAAAACTTCATCCGTTTATTTTGTGACTTATTTTGAAAGACCGTTTTAAAAGATTATTTGATGAAACTTTCTCCCCCTCAAATAATGACTCATTTTCTATTTAAAGATCTGTTTTCATTGTTTGAGTGGTCGAATTGTCTTTGAAAATCTTTTTGTGATTACTAAAAACACTGATTCATTATGAAGATAATTTTTTTCCAATATAAATAAGATTTCTTTTATTTTGACAAATAAATGCACTGATACGTACACTTATTTGAAAGAAAGCACGGGTTGTGTTGCAAAGTAAACACAAGCCTTTGCATTGTCATAAAGTAGACCATGCCCAAGAAAATAAATTCCCGTAGAGAGGTCAAGTTTCTTTTTTGAAATACTTGCGTTTTAGATGACGACCGGGTTGCTATCTGAAATAATAGCAAGCCATTTTGGCATGTTTTAAAAGCTTTTTAAACTTCTGTTCGAACTTCATTTACGACCTCGTATCATTATTAAATGATATTTCTAAGGCCGTATATGTTATCGATTTTCAGAAGACATGCCAGAGATACATATTTTTATATTTTTTTGATTTTTTTTTCTTATTGAAAAATTAATATAAAAGAAAAATATTTTTGTATTTTTATGTTTTCTTATGTACATATGATACAAGATATACCGCGAGTAATCATCTTTACTCATTCTCTTCCTTTGTCAGACGTTGTAGCATGTCCGGAGACATGCTTCTCATACCGAGCTTTTCGATCAAGAAATTAAATCTTTCTCTTGGCAAGGGTTTGGTAAAGATGTTAGCCAATTGATATTCCGCCTGAACAAAGTAGAGTTCCACTATTCCATTCTCCACCTAATCCTTTATAAAATGGTAGCGTACATCGATGTGCTTGGCTCTTGAGTGTTGAATGTTGTTGCAGCATAAAGCAATGGCACTTTTGTTGTCGCAGTACAGAGGAATCTTAATGAACTGACAACCACAATCTGTTAGCTGTGAACGCATCCATAGGATTTAAGCACAACACCCAGATAAGGCAATACATTCTGCCTCTGTACTCGAGATCGCAGTGCACTTTTGCTTCTTGGAAGAGCAGCTAACAAGTTTATCACCTAAGAATTGAGCACTTCCTAATGTACTGCATCTAGTGTCTTGACACCCCGCGTGATCTGCATCTGCATATGCTGTTAGAGACATACAAGTATCCTTCGAGTACCAGAGACCCATGTTAATGGTTCCCTTTAGGTATCGAAAGATCCGTTTAACCGTATTTAAATGCTTTTCGGTATGCTTTGCCTGATACCAGGCACATAAGCAGACTGCATAAATAAGGTCGGGTCTACTGGATGTCAGATACATAAGGGATCCAATCATGCCACGGTAAAGTGTAGCATCAGCGGGTGTCCCCTATAGATCTTCATCCAGTTTGTTCTTTTCCACCATAGGTGTGTCTACAGAATCATTAGTTAGCAAACCATATTTTTTAATAATTTTAGAAGCATATTTTGATTGGTTTAGGAAGATGCCTCTAGGACTTTGAGAGATTTGTAATCCTAAAAAGAATGACATCTACCCCATCATTGACATCTTGAGCTTAGTGGTCATCAGATTAGCAAACTCATTACACATAGCAGTATTAGTGGATGAAAATATTATATCGTCAACATAAATTTGTACCAGTAATAAGACATTTACTGCTTTTCGTGTGGAGAGTGTTGGATCCACTGCATCTTTTGAGAAATGTTGTGAAATGAAGAAACTTGACAGCATGTCGTACCATACATGTGGTGCTTGTATAAGACCGTAGAGAGCCTTTTTAAGCTTGTACATATGTGATGGGTTGTCCTGATCAATAAATCCTTCTGGTTGAGAAACATAGACCTCTTCTTTAAGCTTGCCATTTAAGAAATCCATTTTGATGTCCATTTAGAAAACTGTCATATTCTTGTTGGCTGCATCTGCTACAAAGATACGGATGGCCTCTATTCTTGTAACTAGTGCAAATGATTCCTCAAAATCGATACCCTCCTCTTGCCGGAATCCCTGAGCAACTAGTCTTTCCTTATTCTTTAGTACACCACCAAATTCGTCTGTCTTGACCTTGTAAATCCATTTTAGTTTCATCAACATGACTTTGTCTGGACACGTCACCAATTCCCAAACATGTAGCCTTTTAAATTCATAAATTTCTTCTTGCATTGCATCGATCCATGACAATTCAGTCATTGTTTGTTTAAAGTTCTTTGGTACTACAAAAGTTAGGAAGGCATCAAAATAACACCACATGACATCAGTCTATAGTTGCTTTCTGGTGGAGATAAAATGAGAAGGATCTCTGATTACTTTTGCTATAGGATGATACTTAGTCCAACTACCAAGTGATTCGAATGGAGTGTGGATTGGTCTTACATTAGATGACGATCCTTAAGAAGTCTAGTCTTCATGAAGAGATTCATGAAGTGGATCATCATGAAAATGTGGTGTTTTTGGTAATTCTTCAAAACTTTGAGAAATAATTGGAGAATGTTCTTGATCTTGTGTTGATAGGATACTTGTTTATGGAGCATCTTGGTTAATTGACATAGATACACGTGAATCGGCTAAATCAACAACTCTTGGTGCATTAGCGACTAGAACTAGAGAGACAACAATTTATAGGGGATTAAAGTATTCATCGAACATAGGTTGGAAAAAATGATCCCAATCATCTCTAGGTGGTAGATTATAAGGTTGTTGAGGAATAAGGTTTGTAACGAGTTCTGAACTGGATGTTGCAGGAGTCATTGATTAAAGCCCGGGTCCTGAACCAAGTTGTTTAGAAGCAATTTCCGTCAGCTCATCAAAATCGATATGGATAGTTTCAATGATTTTTCGGGTACGTCGGTTGTAGATGCGGTAAGCTTTCTTCTTAGGTGCATATCCAATGAAAATGCCTATATTAGCTTTAGCTTGAAGTTTGCCCAAATCCTCACTATCATTGTTTGGATAGCAAAGTGCTCCAAAGACATGAAGGTAAGATAGATCGGGTTTTCTATTATGTAAGAGCTCATAAGGAGTTTTTCCATGGCGACGTCGTATAATGAATCGATTTTGGGTGTAACATGCGGTAGCGACTGCCTCGGCCCATAGAAATAAAGGATCTTTTACGTAGATTAACATTGTTCGAGCGGCTTCAACAAGAGTATGATTTCTCCTTTCAACGACACCATTTTGTTATGGATATTGCGCAACTGATGTTTCATGAGAGATGCCAACACTCTCATAATAGCTACGCAGAGTTTGAATGACAAACTCAGTTCTATTATATGTACGAATGTTCCTGATAGGCGAATTCAATCTAACTTGTATCATCTTCGGAAACTTGATTATGAAATCAGGAGCTTCATCCTTTGATGCTAGAAAATTCACCCATGTGAACCGAGAGTAATCATCCACAATGACGAGGATGTATTTTTTACTATTTATACTTGCAACACGCATAGGCCCACAAAGATCCATGTACAAAAGATATAGTTTTTCCTGATTGGTGTCTTCAGATTTAGGTTTATGTGATTGTTTCTTGCTTTTTCCCATAGCACATGCCAAAAACAGATGATATTTTTCAAATTTGAATTTAGGAAGACCTTGTACGAGACCTTTTTTTAGCCAAATGATTAATAGCACCAAAGTTCAATAGTGACAATCGTCGGTGCCATAACCATGATTTGGTCTTTAAGGCTTTGGACAAGAGGCAAATTGGAGAAGACGCCTGATGACATCAAATAACGTATATTTTATAGCATCATCTATCCCATGTTATTAACCCATTTTGTATAGTTATTGCAAATAATTGTTGCTTCAACGTTTATATTTGAGAATTACAGTAATTATGAAGTAATTAGTAAAAGTTAGCAAAAGGCGTGCATTCTGGAGCTTAAATGAAGATATTTTGAAGATTACTATTCTGAAGACCAATACGCCGTATCCATTAAGGAAGATACGGCGTATCCGTACCTGCACTCACCAAATACCACAGAGGAATAAAGATCAATACGCCGTATCTAGAGAGAATCAATACGTCGTATTCAAGATATGGAATCAATATAATATTTTGGAAGATATCAAGCGTGGTCCCTACTCCAAGAAATCCCTAATACGCCGTATCCAACACTTGGATACGCCGTATCCAACCGACTTCCAAACCTTATAAATAGTCTTCAAAATAAATATAACATTAATGTTCTTGAAATTGATGGGATTATTGATTTGATGAGACAAAATAAGTATAAGAATGAAACAAGATGGAAACAAGAAGGACCAAATTCGTAATTAATGAAGTCTTCAAAAGATAAGAATTAGAAGATTCTGAAGATATGGTCAAAGTTAAAGATAAGTATTAGAATGATTTACTTATTAATTATCTTTAGTAGTTTCCATGTAAGCCTTAGACTCCTTGTGCTATAAAAGGAGGTCGAGGCATGTTAGTTTGGATCATCCATAGCATAGTCGACTGATGAGAGTCAAATAGTAAAGGTGTGTGTGTGTACACCATAGTTAGTAGTTAGTTAATAATAGACATATTATAGATGTCTATGTAGTAGTTAGTAGCCCCAAGTTATAGTTGGGGTAATAGGGAAATCGTTTGAATGAAAAACCTTGTTCATAACATTGATGTTCTTGTTTATTCCACTGCATATTATGTTATTCAATGTTATTATATCCTAGATGGGCAAATTGATTTTCAACATGTGGTATCAGAGCAGGTTGCTCTTGATATCTAGGATGTTACAAGGTGTTTTTGTTGTCGAATTTATGAAGAAAAAGAAGACGAATTTTCTGTTTTTGGAGGCTTGTTACATTCGGTGATATTAGGGTTTCTCTCAAACCCTAATTTAGAAAACAAAAAGTCTGGTTTACATGTTACTGGTTATACATCCTTGGTGCTTTTAAATACAACAGATCTTTGGATCTTAAATTCTTTATTCATGGATGTGTTTTAGGGTTTTTCAAAAACCTAACAGGTTGGCGACATCAAGAATTTCAAAACAAACGAAGAAAGCTGTTGTGTTTTGGTTCGTGGACAGGAAAGGGTTTTCTGAATCAACGACAACAGCAGGTACTTATGTGGTTTGATACTGGTATGTGCTCCTTGTGATAAAACCCTAGCGTGAAGAATGAATGTTACTCATATTGCTGTTTGGTTTGATGATCGCTGCTGTTTTTCATTGAATCTGTTAGTGTACTTTCACTCGATCTTTGAGATTTTATGTATACACTAATCGCAACCTGGAGTTTAGTATTTAGGGTTGAAGATCACAATGGACTGCCAAGATTTAATGAGGTCTTTTTGGTTATGTTTGAAAAGAAGCTTGAGTATTAGCAGATATGGTATTATTAATACATTCCTTACTTAATGCTGCTAACAGTTTTGATTAATACTGCTAGCTTATCTCAAATGTATTAGTGCTGCCAAGGTTCTTCGAACAGTAGTTGTTGATGCTGCTGATGACTTATTAATACTGCTTGTGCTGCTAATTTAAACGTTAATGCCACTAAAGATTATACACAGCAGGTGTTCACTTTATTGGAAATCCACAAACAACAGGTTGAAGGGTATTGTACAGGTTTATGAGGCCAGGATTGATGAACAGTAGTAATCATGTGAGCTTCTACTACTGGTTCGTGGTTAATACTGGTTGGGCTTCAAAGTTAATACGACTCATTTACATTTAATGCTGCTCGTGATTTAAATGATGCTAGTTCGAGTTAATACTGCTGCGTAGATTTTTAGTACTGCTTGAATTAGTAACAGTTTTTCAACAGATTAGTGACACTTGCAGTGTCACAAAAAGTCATGGGAGGAAGGAGAGTGCAGTATTGTGACAGTTTAGTGACAACTTTATGACGGAAAAAGTGTTGCTGATTGGGTTGGATGTTTGTACTGCTGCACTTGAATTTTAGTACTGCCAGAGTCGTCCGACAAAGCAGTTTGTACTGCTAGGCTTGTCCAATATCGGACAGTACTTGGTTTTCGGATGGATTTGGATCTCGGACAGAACTATTTTTCAAATAGTTTATTCTTATTGATTTAAAGGCTCGTATTTTTGGATCTATTCAAGAGGTGATTACGAAGACGATTGATTATCACTTATTTGATGTTGTAGTTGAGTTTTTCATATGCGTGTTCTTATTATATCTTAAACGGCTTACAACGTTTGAAGATAACTTGTTCGTGCTTAAAATGATGTGATAAAGACTTGTCAAAATCTAGCAAAGGTGTGTGATTTTTCTTATGGTGCTCAATGCTTACATTTTCTATCACTTAGTATGTGTCTCATAGAAGATGAGGTTTTTGTCAAGAGGTTGTGGTCTACTTATATTTCATAGATTTATTTATAAGTTTGACGTCATGTGGATAGTGTAAGACATAAGACACAAGTTTGGGAGATTCTACTTCTTCATCAAATTCGTTATACTCAGTTTTCTTCATCAGTAATCACTACATAGAGCCTACAGAGTTTAAGATTCAAGAGATGGTAAACGTATGGGTTTCAAGGGAAGCTTATTGATTAAATGTTTAACCATCTACATGCACTACTTGAGGGGAAGTGTTTACAAGTTGCATATCTATAGAAGACCCCTATTAGATGATTACAAAAGGGGAGGAAGATTATAGGTTTATTGATTTGCAACTTATTTATGTGTGGTGACATGTTCAAGGAGATCTTAAATTAAGGGGAAGCATTGAAGATTTTGTTTCATTCAAGAAGATGATTACATCTCAACTTCTCTAATTAAGGGGAAGTTCATACGCGACTTTGTTTGTTTTGTCATCATCAAATAGGGGAAAATTGTTGGGATTATTGATTTTATGAGACAAAATAAATATAAGAATGAAACAAGATGGAAACAAGAAGGACCAAAGTCGTAATTAATGAAGTCTTCAAAAGATAAGAATTGGAAGATTATGTAGATATGGTCAAAGATAAAGATAAGTATTAGAATGATTTACTTATTAATTATCTTTATTAGTTTCCATGTAAGCCTTAGACTCCTTGTGCTATAAAAGGAGGTCTAGGCATGTTAGTTTAGATCATCCATATCATAGTCGACTAATGAGAGTCGAATAGTAAAGGTGTGTGTGTGTACACCATAGTTAGTAGTTAGTTAGTAATAGACATATTATAGATGTCTATGTAGTATTTAGTAGCCCCAAGTTATAGTTGGGGTAATAGGAAAATCGTTTGAATGAAAAACCTTGTTCCTAACATTGATGTTCTTGTTTATTCCGCTGCATATTATGTTATTCAATGTTATTATATCCTAGATGGGCAAATCGATTCTCAACAAATAGAAAACTCAAAAACAAGTTTTAAGTGTGCTAAATCATATTCTCGATACCTAAACCACAAAAGTCAATTTTTTAAAGAAGAAAAAGAGCAGAAGAGGTTGAGCAAAGCTATCAATTCCATAGGAGACAACGTGTAATTCCATATACTTTAGTAATCATTTAGTTTTTGGTATCATTCGTTAACTTGGTAGTTTACCTTGGCTAAATAATTGCTCTTGTATTTATTATGACATTGAAGGCTAATACCTTCGGGTATTAGCCATTATTATGAAGATCTGAATGTTTGGTAATTTGTTTATCTTGATTTCTTAATTTATCGTTGAGTGCTTGTTTATGTTTATTAATTTATACTTGTTTACGCACTTTTGTATGTGACCTATCATTTAACTGGATCTAGTGAAGCGGACCAAGCAGATCTAAAGTCCAGGATAGCTCTTCATATAGTAATTTATACATCTAGAATCATAGTTACACAAATATTATCCTTCTAAGTCTGTGTCTAGGATACACAACTCTAACGCACAGTCATGAATCGATCAAAATACCATATGCTTGTACAGAGAACTAAACTGCACTGACGTGGCCGTAAGCACCAGACATAATAATTAAAAAGAGAGGGTTTCTATTAGTGAAATGGCATGGAAATATTTTTTTTTTAAGTTTTATTTTTGATATTTTTGGGTTTAATATGTCAAAAAGGTCTATAATCAAGTCATCGCCAACAATATCCGTAAGTATACTTTCTTACCCACTTTTTCACCTTTTTGGCTTGTTTTTGCCTTATTACTTTTTATACTTTTTCTTTCTTTCTCGAAGATACTTGCTTTCCCGCATACTTATGATAAGCATACTATTTCAAATGAAAATTGAAGTTTGCAACCTTCACACTTCATTATAATAGCAATACCAGCTTTAACGTTCAACATTACATACGGATAATGTATCAGATAATTTAATCATAAAACTTTCGACGTGGGTTAGGCTAAGGTTTAATGTTGTAATAATAATGTTTTATTTTTTTATTATTAGTTCTTAAGAGAAACAAGAGTAAGTTTGATTGGGTCTCTTTAAAAGAAAATGTCTATATCACGCGAACGTGATCTTAATGCGGTCTCGTAAAGATTTCAAGCACAAGTTCTAGAATTAACAAATCACCGACACACTCATACAATTTTAAACCGATACCAATACTCCATAAACAAGCTACCTAAAACTACAAAAACACATCCGTACCGACGGATGAAACACTGCAATAGCACAATCCTTAACTCGAGAAAGCTAAAGGATATTTTTTTTCTAGAGATATAAAGGTGAACCATTCCGATTATTTAGAGTAATGGTATAGATCAATGTAAAGTTAAGACAATCCAAAGTCCATTTGCTAACGGATCATAAAATTCTTCTTCTATCAAAAATTTAAGTTTTTTAAATCTACATTTTTAAATCACTACTTTTAATATTATAGATTAATTTTGACATCTATATTTTTGAAAACGTAGATAATTACAACATTTTTTTGAAAAAATCAAGTTTTCCTATTATCCCCCCCCCCCATACATAATATGAGCATTGTCCCTAATAGCGATCAACAATATAATGAAAAGATAAATTAGATGTAACTTTCCCTATTTTGACGAATTCAACAAAATTATACGGAGCCAGAGGTTATCCTTCGAACAAGAATTCTTAGCATATTTTTCCACTTTTTTCTTTTTCTACCTGCAATAATACTACTAACAAGTAAAATAGTACAAATAGTACAAGCTACATATAATAATACTAATATAAGTTTTTAGTACGGGAATATAAAATACTTGTTTAATGCCAACAAAGGCATATTACACACCATAATAATAATAATAATATTAATAATAACATTCCTGCGGCTTCTCCTCAAAATAGCTCGGGGGTGCATAGGCTCCCTATAATGGTACATTGTAGTGCCCAGCCATATACTTGAAAAGACCTACATACCTATTAAAATGATATGACTGTCTCCTTGACATCCTCTCTAACTCTCCCTGTTGAATCTTCATACGACCCATCCTGTCGTATAATTCAAAAATGAAACGACGTGGGGGTCTAGGTGCAACAACTCTCGGGTCACCAGGTGCGGGCTCCTCAGCAATCAACCTCCCATTAGAGCCGATCAGCTCTCTAAGAGTGGTTGTATCCAATGGTCTACAGTAAACTAGAGCACTCAAACCATCCAACATCTCACCAGTCAATAAATACGCCCTCTTAGCGATCCTTGTGATAAACTAACCACAACAAATCATGCTCTCCCTTTGACTCCCAACTCCTTTCCTCTTGAGCCACCTTGTAATTAACCAAGCTACATTTGCATCCCCATTTTGATGCTTTGCTTCAAACATGCTTATCAATCAAAGCTCCTTCCTCTATACCTTTTTGTCATAACCAGTTTGTTCTTTTGACATAGACCAAGAATTAAACATCTTTTGAATACCTTGAAGAAGATGGGTTTCCTGATGGTCCCCTTTGCAGAACTCTTAGAATATATCAATTCAGTCTCACTACGTAATTTCTCACCAAATTGATATAACATTGAAAATATCATAATTATTTAAGCCTCCAATAAAAATAAGTCTCAAATCACTCGTCTTGGATTTCATCATTAGAATACAACCCCAAACGGCGAGCAAATTCTAAAATAGTCAATCTATGACCACGTCCTCCTAACCTGAACTTGATTACTTTCTTCAACATCAACTCTTCATCCGTAACTATCTCATCAAACTCATAGGTTGCATAAAATTCATGGCATAACTCTTTATAAATAGGCTCTTATATATCAAAAGTACGCCTCCATGCCTCAGAGATAAATATCTATTCATCTCCTCCCATCTCTAACACTTTAATTTGCTAACATATCCCTCAATGCATCAATCACCGCAACCCATAATGATTAAGGCACTTCCCCAATCAACTAACACACTAGCAAACATTGTTTCGGAAGTAAGCATGCAAGGTTAGTGTTGTACTTTGTTTTATCAGCTCTGTTGCTAGTGCCTCAATTCAAAAATTCATGATGTACCCGTGGAAGCATAGCCTCTTCCACTGTTTCATGTTGACGGGTCCTCTTTGGCCTAGAAGAAGACCCGACTTCAAATTCGTTTGTACATGAGGTCTGCATACAAAAACATCATCAAAGCATGTATGTATTAGTGTTAGGAAAGTTTTAGAGCCAACGGACATGTCTAGTACAGCTCCTCAGACTTTCTGTGTCGATTTTAGGTGAAAAGTGCGGCGTACTTTGGAAAAAGTATAACGTACTTTTGGTATTTGCAGCAAGTGCGGCGGTTTCCAAAAGAAAACTAGTGTACTTTCTGGGTTTCATAGAAATTTTTTATGTTTTTCTTACAGGTTTTTGAAATAAATATTTTTTATTATTATTTGTGAACAATATTTTTATTTCCCTAATATCCTCAAAATCAGTTCCTAAATAATATTTATGCTATAGATCTTATAATTAAAAGGATTATACTATACTTAAACTAGATTCAATATATAATCTATTGCTAAGAATGTATGTTAAAACAAAGTTTTTAAGAAATGATAATTAAGAATTAAATCTAATTTTTCATAAACCCTAACTAATTGAAAGTAAAGATAAAATAAGATCAATCATAATAAAAAGATTAGTATTAGGAATTACATACCCTAGGCATTGTTAGAGTTGGATGGATTGGTTTTTGATTTCGCTCAAAAGGCCTAGTGGTTTTGAGTGTTTGTGAGTTTTTATTTTTGTTAAAAATGAAAAATATTTACTTATATAAGTTTTCACAACTCAAAAGTGCGGCGGTTTTCAAAAGAAAACCGGCGTACGTCTGAGAATTTTTTTTCTCAGACCTGCTGTTGTAAATGCAAAATAAGAACGTAAAAAAAATACTTCCAACCCATCATAACTGGTATTCATTAATATATACGATAAGCTTAATACATCAAAGGTAATCCGTAACGGATTTATAAGGCTTTGATTAATTTTATTCAACATAACTTAAAATTATAAGGAAGGAAAAATGCGTAGGAGTAACGGGTATCCTCTTTTTATTCCTCTAAGTATTTCCTCCATTTTCAAAACCAATTAGGTGACATAATGTCACTTAGCTTATAATGCTTCGACAACTTTCTATTGGTGGCTTTTTGTTTATAGGTAAACCCTTGATAAAAAAACTTTCCATACGGGTCCACAATCCATACTTTATAAGCATGGCCACATTCCGTCACCAAACACCTTTCTTAATAAAATTATCAGAGTAATTTGGAATCCATTCATTATGCTGCAACGGTACGGGCAGTGAACCAAGAAAGGCAACAATTTTTTCCATACATAAATTTTTCTAAACGGGTTAATGGCTTCTCGGAGAGCTAAGGCACGGTCCATAGGATCGTCACAATTCATATATTTTGCGAACTTCGGGCCATAGATGGGCTTTCCATTCTTATATCTCTTCACAATGTACTACTCTTCATCATCATCACTATCTTTCTCTTCATTTTTATTTTTCACTGCAAGCAATCATAAAATATTATGATGGAAATAACCGTCGAAATTGTTGAATGACGTTCCTTTGATAGTATTTATAATTCCTCCACAAGTATAAAGAAAACTTTGTCCAACAACTATTGGCACATCCTTATCCACAATAATGTATAAAATAAAAAACTTAGCTAGAATTGTTGTTACGCCCACTTGGCACAAGACATCTTTCAGAATTCCCATCGGCTCGGCCTTGAAATGATCCAGCATAGTAATATTTTTGTTCACTGGTTTAACTTCCTCTCTTCCTAGCTTTGCATAAATGCGGTATGGTATAACATTGATGTTCGAGCCCGTATCAGCTAAGGCAAATGAGTCAATTTGCCCCTCGAGTTATGGAAGAACGAAAACTCCTTGTGTCAATTTTTTCTCTTATGGTCCTTGTAAACTTCTGATAACTTCCTCTGTAGCTTTCCCTTCATCAATTTCTACCTCTCCATCAAGCTTGAGCTTATCCATCATCACACTGTCTAACAACTTTTTTATGTTGATCATTGAACTTGAGAGTTTCAATGATTGTCCTTGGGTCTTGTAGGATCAAATTCTTTCATACATATCATTTTCTAATTCTTCACGAGTCATTTCTTCTTGAGTTAATGGTTTTCTCATAGGTCAATGATGGTCCTTCATCACTATAAGTCATCTTGTAGTTTCCACACGGCTTTTTCTTATTTCGAGAACTCTTTCCCATATTGCAAATATATGGTGGCACATTGATCCCATCAAGTTGTGGTATGTCACCAAAATCTACTCCTTCTAGTATAGCATCCCAGTCATCTCTCAAATCATCAGAATTGTCAGAGTTATCACGAAAAGAATCAAGGTCGGGTTAGATGGTTATGATTCCGTTCCCAAAATCTATAATCCCTTTTGCTAGTCTTAAAAACGATCTTCCAAGAATAATCCCAGGTTCAACATCATCCTCATTGGGGTTGATAATGAACTTAACGAAATACATCTCTCCTTTTAAAGCAACCGATAATTCTTTCATCACAATTTTCTCTCCATCTTTTTCCTCATAGTCTAAGAGAAGTTTTATGACAAATTCATTCGAGATCATATTTTTCTCGTTCTCCAGGTTGATCTCTCAATCGTAATCATGTATTCCACTCATGAAATAAGGCGTGATATATCAATCACTTGGTTCCTTCGTTTCCATCTTGTAAAAAGTAAGAGCCTTTGCTACCTTCTTTTCACCACTATTTGCGGTGTCTCAGAACTCAGATCCGTCCCAATGCCCTTCACTTTCAACTTTATCATTTAACAAAATTCCATGTTGTTCACCCATGCAAATACGTCCTAAGCTAGTGTTAGGATCCATCTCTTTTTTAAATAAACACAACCTTAAGTAAAACATTGGTGGGTTAGTATTAATAAAGATAAGTAACTTTATGCACTCAAGTAGCATCAACAAGTATTCAGCTAGCAATAAACGCAAAGGTTTTTTCATTACGAACAAGATACGAACATTATGTGGTTGTTCAGGGGGGGAAATGTGGCGTACTTTAGAAAAAGTACGGTGTACTTTCCTTAAATTTTCAATTATAAATTTTACAAACTTTTTAAGTTCCAAAATTCTGATTATTACAAAACCGTTTTTACCATTTATCCTGTCATAACTAAGAGCAAATAATAGTTTTAATGAGTAACTTATAAAGCAATTATTTAGTGTCATAATTATTATTAGTATCATGAATTTTTTATTTTTACATTAATAAGTTTTTGATATTAAATAAACATTATTCTGTAAATGAAAGAGTCATATAAACAGTTAAAAGATAAAAGTTCATAACTAAATTCATTCAAAATAATTATGCAAGAAGTCATAATAGTCTAAATATTTTTCTTTATTTAAATCTAAATTTTTAATATGTCCAACTAAAGCATTTCATATAAATTTAAACAGATAACCACTAAAACATAGAATCATGTATTACATATAAACACTAACTTGATTAATGAAAAGGAATCAATTTATTATTTGGTTTTTTTTTTGATTTTATATACGATTTGTAACAAAATGAGTAATCCAACAACTTAAATCACACAAGATAAACAAATTTTCATGTTTTCAGAAGTAGAACTTTAAACATTTAGAAAAGATTTGTTTTATGATTTGGTTTGGATTATAAATTGCGATTTTGTTGTAAATTTCCAGAAATTGGCGGCGTGCAATCTGGGTTTTTAGAAAAAACAACGTACATTGGAAAAAGTACCCCGTACATTATTCTAAAAATAACGAAAATTTGGTTCAGTTTCCCAGAAAACTATAAGATCGGGGTGGTAAAAATTAATGCAAAACTGTCAGAAACTTAATAAGAAACAAAATTCAATCGTCGGCAGCGGCGCCAAAAACTTTGATGTGTTAAGAAAGCTTTAAATTTCTAATACTAATTTTACCGAATTTCAAGTTAACCCACAGGAAAAGTATAACTCCCTTATGTAGTATAGATTTAGGGTAAGACTAGGTCGTTCCACGAGATTGACGTTTTCCATAAAGTAATTAGTTTTGCAAGAAATATCTTTTAGATTTGTTACGACACTAAAGATAAAAGGACACAAAATTTTCATTTTGTTATCAAGTGATACAAAAGGATACATGTTTGGGTCGAAGAGATCAACGAAGATAAACATATAAATAATAATGCAAACATGAATTCAAGTATAATAGCAGAACAACGGGTAATTACTCAAGCGATTAACTATTTTACATAGAAAAGAATCCTTTTAGCCTTTATAGCTTTAAAATGTAAAATGCATAAAGATTGATTCAAGTATGATAAGAATAATGATAAACTCCCTTAATCTAGTTGGTTTGACATGAGATCAAGTATTAAACATGTTCATATACGGGTTGATAAATAATTTCTTAGCCAATTCTCACAAGACTAATACCGAATTGCCATAGACAAACAATGTGAAGTTAAACGTGTTGATAGAGCCTTTCGACCTAATTCTATCATGTATGAATAATCAAACAATTAACAAGAATCTGCATACTCAAACATCGAGTTTATCAAGATTAAGATCATAAGCATAAGAATACGTATATGTTTACATCATGCTACTTTTTAAACCCAAGCAAGTATGAACGACTACTTCATATTCATTCTAATAAAACACATAACATTCATCAAGAATTTAGTAAAGATCATATTCAAAGAGAAACAAGATTTATTACCGATTTCCAAAGCAAATGATATTGTTTTACAAACGTTCTTCAACAAGAACTACCTCAAACCCAGAAATTCTACTTCGAATCACCAAGTAATTCTGTCACAATCACCTTCTAACTCGAAATATAACTTCTCTTTTTAGAATTACAACTGGGGAACCTTGATGAACCAAGAACTAGCTCACAATTTCCCTAAACACTCTCTTACTTTGATTCTAACTTCTACTGTGTTATTTGTTGATTGTTGTTGAATGTGTGTCTTTAAATCTTTGATATAAGCCCCTTTTTATAGTGTTGAGGTCGTGGGTTGAGGATAAGTGAAAAGCCACTCCATGAATGCTAATCATAATGATTTTGAGTAACTGACAGCTGAAGTACACCGTACTTCATATAAAGTACGACGACTTTCCCATAGCATTCAATTTTCTCTCTCCCCGATCTGAAGTACGGCATACTTCATAGAAAGTACGCCGGTTTTGGCCTCATAACATTTAATTCTTTGTTTTCCTCTTTCTAGATCTTTCATTTGACGATGGTTAGAGTATTTAACGAGCATACTTTGCGTTTTAAGTCCTTTTTGCTTACTTCGTACCTGAAACAACTATCACATAATTAAGCATCTATATACAAGATATTTACTATATTTATATAGATAAATCACTACTTTATGAGGGATAATATATGTATATTTGAAGCGTTATCAGTGATTTTGTGTTGAACTTCATTAAATACATGTCTACTCTTACTTAAAGAAGCTTGAGTATGCAAAAATCAAGGGTTTTTCATAATATTTGGCTTGTATTTGACAAAAGTTTTTCTCCATAATTTCTTTCAAATTTCATTGGCAAAATACAATTGATCAAGAGATTTCTGTGTTTGTGGTGTAAAAAGCTCGTAAAGACGGTTTTGATATGTGTAGTCGTAATGTTTGAATAACTCTCTATCCAATTTTGATCTACTCTCTTTCACAAGAATGAGTGTCTCTCTACTATTTGGTGTAAAAATATTCGCAAGATCATCTTTATCGAATGGCATCGTATACAAACATGGTTTTTCAGATTGAGCTTTCTTGAGGTACTCAGGATTTACAAAACTTTCTCTACCATTATAATACGAACTCGGATTATAAGCTAGCATATGAATGGTTTGGACAGACTGATTAGTTTTATAAACAACCTCGTTTAAAAACTTTACATGGTTTTGCAAAGCAATTATTTTGTCAATGTCTTTATCTTGACTTATTTTGAAATCCTTTTGCAATTGTTCTTTTTCCTTTTGAAGAAGATCATATCGTATGTGTTCTAAAGAACCCTGGTGTACTAACTCAGTATTTTTCTCTTTAAATTAAAAAGTTTCATAAATCTTCATTTGATTGATGTTTTGCCAAGCTAATAAATCAAGAGTGAACATGTATCGTCGCTAACGTCCATAGAAAATCCCCAGGCCTCACGGGCCATCCAAGCCTCCCTCTCGACCATAACTGCTAGATGATGGTGGATAGGCCTATCTCTATACAATAGGTTGACTCGGCCTCTCAGCTCAGACCGATCGTCTCGAGCATCCTCCATCAAACCATGCATGATGGTAGTCTCCTGATCAAAAGTGGTAGAGAGATCGGTAATATTCCGATTGACTCCCTCTATGGTGGTTGGTGCGATCTCCTCGATGGCTTCCACCAGACCATCCCACTCATCCGTGATGCCATAGTCTAACTCCCTAGATATCGGACATCCAGGATGTCTAGGAGCGTCATCTACCATATCGACAAATTTATAAAGGTCTTCCCTTGCTACAACATAAGGGTCTTCCCTTGGTATGGCAGGTACATCATGCCTAGCAGCACCGGCCGCTGAAGTCTCCCCGACCTCGTAAATAGGGGTAGGAGAAGCAAGACGAGGCCTCTTCCGAGGAGGTAAACAACTCTCGGGAATCTCAATACGAGTAGGGCTAATAGGTGGAGATAGTATTTGGGGAGGTGGTGGAGATGGTGTTTGGGGAAATGGTGAGTATGAGATAAAGAATATAGAGTCGGTACGATCAACAGCTGGTAAAGCGACAACTGTAGAGTCGGCAGAAGCTAGGTGCTCCTCCTCCTCATCCTCCTCATCATCATCTCCTATGTCAGCAGGATAGTAGGCAGGGTCCTCCTCAGGATCCTCCTCATCCTCCTCCTCTGGATCAGACTCGGGAATATATCCCGGTGAGTCCGCAGTAGGTGAAACAACAGCAGGTAACGGCTGCTCCTCAGCTGGAAAGACATGATCCTCAGGTGGCATAAACTCCGGGTACTCTGGCTCCGGTACATATGGTATGTAAATAGGTGAAGGTGGTGCCTCCGGGCCAGGCACGTAATCCGGTGATGGTGGTGCCTCTGGGCCAGGTATGTAATCCGGCGATGGTGGTCCGTCAACTCCTGGTGACCCCATGTCTGAATATTCCAGCTCCGTTAAGTATGTAATAGTAGAATGTTCGGAATCGGACATGATAATATCTGAAATCATAAGTAACTTATATAAGTATGCTAATATAAGACTTAGTAGTAATTTACATACTATAATGTAAACACGTATATTAATCATGTAAGCACTTAGTATTTCTAACTAATGCAAACAAATAATTTATGTATGTCCCGAGAAAACCCCTTTTTATGAATGCAATGTTTGAAAACGGTTATAGTCCAGCAAAACATTTGACCTGGTTCTCTATAACCTTGGCTCTTGATACCAATCTGTAACACCCCCAAAATGGGTCGCAGCGGAATAAGGATCCGGGGCGTGTTACTTATCAGATCAATAACACAAGATAATATAAGAACGACACAAAAAGTCGTTTAAACTGATACATTGGATTTATTTAAGTATTTGTTACAAAAGCCCGAAGCTTTACTTGATATTGTTACAAAGATTTACAGACAGGCCCATAACAGATAAACAAAATTAATGCGACTAAAACTTTAAATGCATGACTCAAAATAAAACCCCCAATGTTACCTTCGCACCCGTGCTTAATGACCTCCTGAAAACATTGCATTTAAAAAAACGTCCACATAAAGTTAGGTGAAGTTCAAGGTTTAATAAATGATCATGCTAGGACCCGCAAGACTTTCCTGTATAATGCAACAGATGCATACATCACAATGTATTTACGTTTTCCTAAGCTCATGACAAACCAGAAACTCGACATAATTTGAATACATTATATAGATATATATTGCCTACATTGCCCCGTGATGATGTTCAAACACCCTTAACAAATCCAGTACCGACATGATATACGTCGTTTACCGTGGTGATAGCTAGGTCACCCAATGGAAGTCATCCCAAATAGATCTATTTATAATCATTCGCGCTCACATAATGTAATCCACGACTACATATATGTAATTTAACAGTTCATGATTCATGGGCACAGTGGGTTATCGCTACTTAGGCAAAACGTAATCATGATAAAATGTACACTTGCGTCCAATTTTGTAAACGTGCATATTTTCTCACCCCAAAACTTAGAAAGTATGATTAAAGTAAAACGTGGGGCTATGGAAACTCACACCATATAATTTGAACAGAGTATATCACTACTCGATAAAGGCCCCCCGGGTCCACGATAAAGACTGAATGCAACCTAATGACAAAATAGGTCCGATTGAAGAAGACTGCAAGCTACAGACGGAATAGTAACACAATACAATGCCACATATATACTTGTAATGAATTTTGATAAAATCATTGATGATTTTAGGATACAATAAAGGTTTTGATCTTTTATAATTAACATTG
The DNA here is from genome assembly GCA_026074375.1 of Tanacetum coccineum. Lineage (NCBI taxonomy): Eukaryota > Viridiplantae > Streptophyta > Magnoliopsida > Asterales > Asteraceae > Tanacetum > Tanacetum coccineum. The sequence goes on along the minus strand of BQNB010001882.1, from coordinate 105,167 downwards.
TACTATCGTTTGGGCTATCATAAGGATAAAGGTTCATTCGACATGACGTACGAGAGTTAGGAACACTTTAAATCGTAAATCCAACCCAACTCATCGATACGCGACCGGAAAGGCCTCAAAAACCTTTACAAAATTCCCTACTAATATAGCACTTGTAGTTAAAAAATTTGATATTTTTAAATCATAAAGAAAATGGTTTTTGAATATATAATTAAAAAGTAATTAAATAGAAACTAGTTTTGAAGAAATTCAGTAGTTATAACTTGAACTGTAACGATCAATTCGTTTTCTTAACAAAATAAACTTGATTCCGGAGTCCTATGAATTATCTAATAAACTCTACTTTTCAAATATAATAAGTTATTTAAACCACTTTGTTTTATCACGGGTGGTGACTAGTTTATACTCCAATAGGGAACAATTAGGGTTTTATGAGTTTTGAATATGTTTACATAATATTTTCAATAAAACAAGCATAACAAGTATAGATATGATCATGGCATGCATATATAAATGTAATAAGAGTATAAGGATGATAATGGAACCTTGTTTGAAGATTATAACAACACTTAACAAGTTTTCCCTAAATCAAGATCCAAAAGTTCCAAGCTTAATCTTCACGATCGACACTTTTCTTGCAGAAATCCTTTCCAAAACTTAACCAAATCTTCAAATCTTCTTAAAACACCTTAGGAATGAAATATAAGAACACTTATAGATCATGAAAAAATATCCCAAGCAATGGTTTTTTGCTTCTTGAAAGGGGGTTTTTGAGCCCGAGGAGCTCTTATCAGTAAAGGATGGTTTTGTTGATTTTCAAGTAAGAGAAGAAGCGTTATGTGGTCTTTTCCTCTTAACCCTATGCAACTCCTATTTATACAACTAAGATCTTTAGCATATTCCTTGGTCACTTTGAGTCCTTTGCAAGGTGTCACAGTGGGTATAGCACAAGGTTTTGAGAAACTAATGGGTTGGTTTTGGCTAGTCCCAATAGCATCAAGTGGTGAAAGGTTCATGCAATGAAGGTTCCTATTGATGTCATGGTGACCAAAGGCCTTCAGAAGGCATACCTTACACGTTTTTAAGGGTTTAGGGTAGGATATGTATGCATTTGTTCATTTATCTAAGTGTCATATATTTAGTATTATAAGCCTAAAGTAACATATGTTTTAATTAAAAAGATATAAATTGCTATATGAAAATGTATATTTTCAATCCTTTAAATATGAAAATGTCTAAGTGAATAAATATATTGAGTTTTTATATTATACTTATAAGTATTGAAGTTTCAAATTGTTGTATTCGATGAATCGTAAGATAAATTAAACGTGCTTCCGGGAAGGCTTAAAACGCACTGGGTGAGGTAACGCAGAACGTAAACATTTTACGTAAACCAACAAAAATAAAATGTGCAATGTTGATATTATCCTCTTAATAATCATATAACACTTTGATTGATCGACAACAATTTAAACGTTTAAATGCCCGTTTACATTGTATATCATTCTTAGTTCACGCGATTTAATTCACATTGTATGGAGATGTTTAAGAGTAAACGGCGTAAAACCCTTAAAAAAGTTGTGCAGAGTACGATAAGGTGTGTCGTATGCAATGACGCGCTAAGTTACGAGGTGTTGATATTTTAACCCGTATGAAAGTTTAAAATAACGATTTGTTAAGCTAGAAATCAAAACGGGTCGTTTTAGGGTTAAATAACGAAAACGCGTAGGTTTTTAATTCAAATTCCTTCAAGACTTGATAAAGTGATTATAATAACATTAGTTTAACTTAGTGGAATATATTATAACAACATTTAACCATTATAACAATTTGATTTAAGAAAAACACAAAATTAAGGTTTCGGGTGCACGGTTTGGATCAAAAAGAGAAAACGCATGGTTTTTGAGTTTTAAAACTTTAACAAGAGTATATTTAGGATCATATGAACATTATAAGAGTGTAGGAGCAGGTGATTAAAGGATCTTAGAACCTGGGTTGAGGCGATTGAAGATCAACAATGGAGGAAAACAGGTCGAAATGGGTAGAAACGCTTCTTACGCCTAGGTTTTTCTTCTTTGGGGCTTTAAGGCTTCAATCCTTCTCTTGATTATTATTCTTGGGACTTATTAGGATCTTCTTGAGCAGAGATATGTTGCTAGTATGCGTTATAGAAGAATATGTGTGGGATGAGTTAGAATGAAGGGTGTTTGTCCCTATTTATAGTCGAAATTCACCTTGGAGCCCAAGAAACTTAATACCTAAGTCTAGGATAGGTGGGGGTGATACGGAGGAGCTAGGGACTGAGTTGTAGAGGCTAGGTAGTGAGTATGTAAGCTAGAAATCAAAGAGAAGGATGTGGATCATCCTTGTGGTGCCGCAACTGAAGTGGAGGAAAAGAAAGATATGTGGCTAATTTTGTGACCAAGGACTCAAAGGAGATGCTTGTAAGCATTTTAGGAAGGAAGTAGGAGCATCATTGAGGTGCTTGGAATGCATGGTTAAAGGTTAAAAGGGGTCATTTGGAGGGAAACTAGGTGCGGGTTCATTTGAAGTGGGTTAGGGCACGGTTTGAGTTTTTATGCTTAGATTTTTTGTACATTTGACTTGTAATGATAGATTAAGGTTTATAAGACTTTTTCTAAGAGTTACTAACAAGAATAGATAGGTGGTTTGGGTTTAAAATGGGTGAAATTAGGTAAACGGGTCATGGTTTAAAATTAGGGTTCGTTTAGGGTTTTCTAGGTTTAATTCTTGTACATTGTTGTAAAAATGGTGAAATGATGATGGAATGTGGTTTGTAAAGTTGTAAATTATGTATTTACAACTTATTTGAGTAATGGTTTGGGTTTACAATGGATAAAAACCAAGAAACGGGTCATGGTTTAGTATTTAGCTCGGGTTAGGGTTTCTAGGTTTCATTTCATGAAATCTTATGAAATGAGAATGAATATAGAATGTAAATGAAGTGCATGACTTGCTTGTACCTTGTACTTTATTAGTTTGTACAAGTTTCTTAAGAAAACAGAGGTAAAACGGCTATTTTGAATATCGTGCATTAATGACTTGTACATTATGCTTTAAAGGACTTGTACCTTATTTTGGAGGGAAAGTATATTCAAATGAGATGTTATATTACTTGTACATGAGCTTTGATCACTTGTACATTCATCTTAAATGTTTACATTACCCAAAATTAGGGTTTAGGCATAAATGTTAACGGTTTAAGCTCATTTGGTATTATCGTCGTGAAAACTTTGTTAAATGAATAACGTATATGATAAAATGGATATTAGATTGTTGACTTGACATGTTATGATGTTTGCTTGATATATATGAAGATAGGATTGTCATAGGTAGGTTGTGTGAGCTCGTTAACTTTAGTTATGCAAGTTACGTTGCATAATAAGAGATTAAAGCAAAAAAAATTCCCCGTGAAAAAGTGATATATTATATAATAAGTAGATATTACATTGATGAAATAATGTAAAATTACGGGTTGTTATAGTCTCCACCCCTTAAAGAAATCTCGTCCCGAGATTTAGTTAAAAGTTGTAGTGGTATTGTTTGGGAATAGATGTAGGTACTGGGCATGAATTTGATCTTTATGTTAGGCTATAAGGTTAAAGTTCTTGTTGTGGGTATTCCATTTATTTATTATGTTGCGCACTCCATAATTATTAATTGCCTCATCTCATACGTCTAATTATTTTCCAAGATTAATATCTTAATAACTGGTAAAAAAATAATATAGTTTTAATAGTTTACGTATATTTGGGAAGCAAATTTCTTATCCTAAACACTGCTTGGGGAATGGAGTTGGTACGGAGGTTTTGATGGCGAAAGAAAAGTATTTATAGTTAAGGTTTTACCCTTATTCTCTATAACCGTGAGCTCAATACCTCTCTGTCTGCTAAACACCCATATTTTTTTTCAATATGCAAGCGGACAAAGCTTTCCTGGTGTAATACTTAATGAGTACAACGGTCACAATCATAGAAAACGACTCAAAAGAAAGGTTTTTAAAAGATACGTTATCATTCATTAAAATCAGAGTTTTACAAAGGCAGGTCCCAAAATCTAGAATCATAAAATATGAATGATAACAGGTTTTAGCCATTTTCATGTCCATGCCACTCCATGCCATAAGTTGCTCAATTACATGAGATAAACATACTAAAAAGGATCAACATAATGGTTGAGTGAAATTCATAGGTTTATGGTAAATAGTTTGAATACAAATTAAAGTGTAACATTTGCACGAGAACAATTATTATGGAAAATAATATTATTATGAAAAACAGCATTATCATATAGAACAACATTATTATGGAGAACAGTTGAATGCAAGTCATCATAATGGTAATAATTGCAACGAATACAATTATCATGGAAAAATGATAACATTATTATTGCATCTAAGCTCATGACACCAATACGTTAACAGGGAAAATCACCGTATTGACATTGGTTAGGGAGCTATGTACCCATGGAAAAGGTAACTTGCCAAGGTTACCCATTAGTTCAAATAGAGCGCGTTTGGCTACCCTATGAATGGGTATACAAACGGGAGGCGTCACCCCCAATAGATCTATTCACAATATTTACGCTCACTCGTAAGCAATTAATGGTTCATGATACGGAAATAATGGCACTGGAAGCTACTTAGGCAATAACATATTTGGATAGCATACAGAAAACACTTGCATTTATGGTTTATATAGGTTTATAAAGTATTTAAAAGATTGAAATGTGAGGTTATGAACTCATTAAGTCTTTGAAAAGTAATCACATTGTTATAAGATAAACGAGTATGTAAAAGAGTTTGTAAATAAGCATGTATCCCCATCGCGGGTTTATAAAACATGTAAATAAATAAAGGCGAGGTTATGAACTTCACCTGATAGGTAGTTGTAATAAATATTCTAAAATGAAAGCTGATGACCTTATCGCAATCTTAATAGGGAATGTTGATATAACAAAATGATAGTAAACAGCCACGTCACGCAACCTGAGTAAATATGCCAATTCTTAGGAAGATTGTACTCTAGAACTTTGGTTCTAAGAGTTTAATACTGTTATAAGTTTGATTGGAGATTTTGGAATTATTGTATCACCGTTCAGGCCATCATAATTCAGAGGTCATTTAGTAAACGTTTGAGGAGCTAGGGCACTTTAAATCGTAAACCCAACAACTCAGTCAGAACGTAATACCAAGATGAAACCCATTAATATGAAGCTCCCTAGTATTGTGCTACGATATTGATTTAGGATAGGATTTTTAAAAAGCACATCGATGATGAATTTTATAATAGTTACAACATAATCGGTATTAAGCGTTTTGCTCAATAACTGGAAATGATAAGCACGTCAAGCGTTAATTAAAGTTATGTCTTATAAAGTTTTGAACATATTTCTACACTTTTTCAAAATGTTACATTTTAGACCCTTAAGAATGAAAAATGGCAAAATATACCCTTGGAGTTTTCACTTTTACAAGTTTGGTCCTTTTAGTTTAAAAGATGTACAAAGTAAACCTTGTACTTTGGAAAGTGACATAATAGACCCCTATAGTTATAACTTTGATAAAATAACATTTTCAGCCCTTTTATTTATAAGTTTCAGAAAGTTACGATATATACCCCTATGCATGAAAAACGTATCGTTCTTAGTCCAAAATCCATAATAATGATATTTTTCAATATAAAAAGTAATTTTTAGGTTATAGCTTATTAATATAAGCTAAAATATGAAGGTTTAACGTAACGAAAGTTTAAATAACGATTTGTTAAGCTAGAAATCAAAACGGGTCGTTTTAGGGTTAAATAACAAAAACGCGTAGGTTTTTAATTCAAATTCCTTCAATACTTGATAAAATGGTTATAATAACATTAGTTTAACTTAATAGAATAGATTATAACAATATTTAACCATTATAACGATTTTATTTAAGGAAACACAAAATTAGTGTTTCGAGTGCACGGTTTGGATCAAAAAGAGAAAACGCATGGTTTTTGAGTTTTAAAACTTTAACAAGAGTATATTTAGGATCATATGAACATTATAAGAGTGTAGGAGCAGGTATTATGATCATAGAACCTGGGTTTGAGCTTTGAAGATCAACAATGGAGGAAAACAGGTCAAAATGGGTAGAAACGCTTCGTACGCCTAGGTTTTTCTTCTTTGGGGCTTTAAGGCTTCAATCCTTCTCTTGATTAATATTCTTGGGACTTATTAGGAGCTTCTTGAGCAGAGATATGTTGCTAGTATGCGTTATAGAAGAATATGTGTGGGATGAGTTAGAATGAAGGGTGTTTGTCCCTATTTATAGTCGAAATTCACCTTGGAGCCCAAGAAACTTAATGCCTAAGTCTAGGATAGGTGGGGGTGATGTGGAGGAGCTAGGGACTGAGTTGTAGAGGCTAGGTAGTGAGTATGTAAGCTAGAAATCAAAGAGAAGGATGTGGATCATCCTTGTGGTGCCGCAACTGAAGTGGAGGAAAAGAAAGAGATGTGGCCAATTTTGTGATCAAGGACTCAAAGGAGATGCTTGTAAGCAGCTTAGCAAGGAAGTAGGAGCATCATTGAGGTGCTTGGATTTCATAGTTAAAGTTTAAAATGGGTCATTTGGAGGGAAACTTGGTGCGGGTTCATTTGAAGTGGGTTAGGGCACGGTTTGAGTTTTTATGCTTAGATTTCGTCTACATTTGACTTGTAATGATAGATTAAGGTTTATAAGACTTGTTCTAAGAGTTACTAACAAGAATTGATAGGTGGTTCGGGATTAAAATGGGTGAAAATAGGTAAACGGGGCATGGTTTAAATTAGGGTTCGTTTAGGGTTTTCTAGGTTTAATTCTTGTACATTGTTGTAAAAATGGTGAAATGATGATGGAATGTGGTTTGTAAAGTTGTAAATTATGTATTTACAACTTATTTGAGTGATGGTTTGGGTTTACAATGGATAAAAACCAAGAAACGGGTCATGGTTTAGTATTTAGCTCGGGTTAGGGTTTCTAGGTTTCATTTCATGAAATCTTATGAAATGAGAAGGAATATAGAATGTAAATGAAGTGCATGACTTTCTTGTACCTTGTACTTTATTAGTTTGTACAAGTTTCTTAAGAAAACAGAGGTAAAATGGCTATTTTGAATATCGTGCATTAATGACTTATACATTATGCTTTAAAGGACTTATACCTTATTTTGGAGGGAAAGTATATTCAAATGAGATGTTATATTACTTGTACATAAGCTTTGATAACTTGTACATTCATCTTAAATGTTTACATGAATAACTTTGTTAAATGAATAACGTATATGATAAAATGGATATTAGATTGTTGACTTGACATGTTATGATGTTTGCTTGATATATATGAAGATATGATTGTCATAGGTAGGTTGTGTGAGCTCGTTAACTTTAGTTATGCAAGTTACGTTAATAAGAGATTAAAGCAAAAACAATTCCCCGTAAAAAAGTTATATATTATATAATAAGTAGATATTACATTGATAAAATACTGTAAAATTATGGGTTGTTATATATACTTTGTCCGGACTGAATACCAACTGGCTGACATCTTTACTAAATCGTTGCCTCGAGAAAGATTCAACTTCTTGATCGAAAAGCTCGGTATGAGAAGCATGTCTCTAGAAACGTTGAATCGTCTGACAAAGGAAATGGATGAGTGATGGTGGTAACTCATATCCTGTATCATGTGTACATAATAAAACATAAAACCACAAAAATATTTTCGTTTTATAAAATTTTTCAAAAACAAAAGAAAAAATTGAAAAATAAGAAAAATATAAAAATATGTATCTCTGGCGTGTCTTCTGAAAATCGATAACATTTACGTCCTTAGAAATGTCATTTAATAATGATACGAGGATGTAAATGAAGTTTGAGCAGAAGTTTCAAAAGCTTTCAAAACATGCCAAAATGGCTTGATATTATTTCAGATAGCAACCCGATCATCATCTTAAAGGCAAGTATTCCGTCAAAAAGTAGACTTGACCTCTCAACGAGAATTTATTCTCGGGCATGGTCTACTTTATGACCATGCAAAGGCTTGTGATTACTTTGCATCATAACCCGTGCTTCTTATAATCCATAAGTGTACCTGTCAGTGCGCTTATGTGTCAAAATAAGAGAAATCTTATTTTTTGTGGGTGTTGATTTTCAAAACATACAATAATCATCTTTCATATTCAACAGATCATCATTTTTCTAAGATAATTTTGAACCATCAAATAACGACTACAACTCTTTCAATAGAAAACGGGTCATTATTTGAGGGGGAGAAACTGTCAAAATCATCTTCTTCATAATTAATAAGGTGTCAATCGGAAAAGGTTTTAATGGTGTCGGGTGAATAATTAAAAGGGAGTTGATAAATGTTAACTTAATAGGGTTTTATTTGATACATGTTTAATTTGTAGGGGTATTAATGCAAAATGTGAGACTTTTTCTTGTTTACTAAACCTTAGGGACTCGTTTTGCCTTTTGGTAAACTTGTGTTTGCCTTAGGATAAGTTTTTAAGAAAATTTAAAGTGCTATTAAACCTCAGGGGGCATTTATGCCAAAAACTCAAAGTTTTTAAACATAAACACTCCCTCCCGTCACATCCCTCTCGTCACGAACACACACACTCTAAAAACCTTAAACCTCCATTGTTGACTTTCAAAACCTCAAGAACTCGCTCAATTCTCGTTATTAAGCTAAAAGGTACACTTGTCAATGCTAAAGGTTCTATAATTTGACCAAATCTTGACCATTCATTCAAAAATCCCTAAAACTTAATTTAAATTGCATCACCTTCAAAAGTGTATGGAATATCAAATTGATTGAGGGGTTTTGGTCCTATAGGGGTCTAGTTGTTGCACCTTTAACAGTTTTTAATGGGGTTACCTCCCTCGTAGGTATTGATTGATTGAAAGTAGGTAAAAACTTGAAAACGTTTATGGGTTTGGGTTTAAGAAGGATTTTAAAGAATGTTTGAGTGCATTTGAGTGTTTGGTTACATGCTTACATGATAAATCTTGAAATTTATGAGGTTTCGAGCTCATATGGGTCAAACATGGCTTAGATCAAGATTTTCATGGTTAATTTGTGCTTTAAAGATGTTAGAATGATATATTGATAGTATTTGATCATGTTTAAGTAAACTTAGAGGCTTTAAAAGGCATAAAATGTTTATGTAAAAACTTGCATAGGCGATCAATACATAAGTCATTTATTTCAGGCGATCAATACACTTGATGGTTTCACAAGCGATCAATACGTAAATATTTATACATGCGATCTATACGAATGTTAACACAGGCGATCAATACAACATTTTAAAGGCGATCTATACATGTAAACTTAAAAAGGCAATCTATACATAGGTGTCATAAATAGGCGATCTATACATAAAATATTGTATAGGCAATCAATACATGATATTGACATAGGCGATCTATACACTTAGTTACACATGCGATCTATACACTTTACATAGGCGATCTATACTTGATTTTTTCTAAATATAATTAATCTTGTAATCTTGGTAATTCAGCCTCACAACCTAATCTAAGTATAATTTAACCTTATCTTGTCATTTATTGATTAAGTTAGGTATAATTTTCCTTAGAAGTCTTAAGTGTTTGCCTTGATTTCATTAGTTTGCCTATAGTATATGTGGTATATGACTGTATGTGTATCCTAGTTGCATGTGTATCAGCCATTTGCATTGTGTGTATGTATATCACTTTGTTTCCTTGTATTTGTTTGCCTATCCCCTGTTGTAAACCCTGTCCTGCATTAATAATTTTGAATTATGATCTAGAGTGTCTTTCAGTGTTATATATATTTTCTTGTAAATGAAATGTATGTGACAACTCTTAGCAGAATCATGACTCCATCACTGCCCAACAAACCAAGCGTGATCTTGATCTTGTTCCCAAAGAGAATCGACTTGTCATTGGAAAATGCAATGGAAGAATCCCTCGTGGATTGAAACCAAAAGAAGAAACATTTCAAGTTGTTCTGGATGCTCTTGCACTCACTACCTACTATCCTGCATTTATCATCATTGCTGATGTCCCTGAAGTGTACATGCATCAATTCTGGAATTCTGTATACAAGCATGATACCTTATACAGATTCAAGATTGACAAGAAGAAAAGATTCAAACTCACTTTGGAAGTCTTCAGAGATATCTTTTAGATTTGCCCAAGAGTACAGGGTCAAGACTTTGATGCCCTTCTTTTTGAAGAAGACACTATATCTTTCTTAAGAGATCTCGGTCATGCTGGGGTTATCAATTCACTGAATGATGTTGTTGTCGATCAGATGCATCAACCTTGAAGAACCTTTGCTGCTCTTATCAACAGAAGTTTATATGGAAAGACTAGTGCTCTTGACAAACTTCGTATTTCCCGTGCACAAATACTTTGGGGCATGTACCATCAGAAGTATGTAGACTATGTGGAGTTACTCTGGGAAGACTTCACCTATCAGATTGACAATAAAGACTTCAAAAAGCAAGAAAAGATGTACTACCCTCGATTCACAAAAGTTATCATACACCACTTTCTCATTCAAGAAAAGACACTTTCATGTAGAAACAAGATTGGGATGCATACCTTAAAGGATGACTACTTGATTAACACCTTAAGATTTGTTTCAAGAAAAGAAGCATCTTAGATCTATGGAGCTGTTCTACCTGAATGTTTGACCAGTCCTGAGATGAAGGAATCCAAGGCTTACAAGACTTATCTTGACTATGGTACAAGTGTTGTACCTCCTAAGATTGCTAGAAAGTTCAAGAAAGCCTCTCCAACTAAGAAGGACAGTGATCAAGTCCCTGTAGATGAATAACCTATCATAAAAGGCAAACAAATCAAGAGATCTGTCAAGAAGTCTTAAACTAAGCCAACATCATTTATCGTCATCAAAGAGCCTCCAGTGGAAACAAAGTCTAAAGGAAAGGAAAAAGAAAATATGGATGTTGCTCATGGTAAAGGAATTGATCTGCTATTTGAAGTAGCTTTGACTGAAAAAGCTCAGCTGAAAAAAGTGAGAAAGAAGAGCTTAAGGGACTTTCACAAGACACATCCTAGTAGTTCTGGTACAGTTGCCAAAAAACCTTCAAGCATTGAAAAGATCACTCCTACCGTTTCAAGTGAAGGAACTAGTGATAAATCAGGGGTTCCTGATGTAACAGAAGATGACTCTACTGAGAGTGAATCTGAGTCTTGGGGTAATGAAAAAGACAATAGCAACAACAAACAAGAGGCAAGTGATGAAGGCAGTGGACAAGAGAATGAAAGTGAAGAGCGAGAATCTGATTCAGAGCAAGATGAAGAATCTAATAATGATAATCAAGAAGAGAAGGAAGTTGATCAAGAAAATGAATCTGAAGATGATGAGATTGAAAGTGATGAAGATAAGGGAATGGATGATACTACCGACCAATTTGATGATGATGTAGATGCAAGATTGGAAGATCCCACTCAGACTGGTAAAGAGGTTGTTCAAGGTGAAGGTGCTGATATTGAAATGATTGACGCTCAACAAAGGAATGAAAATTTGGAGACTACTCAAGAACAAGTTGTTGAAGATGCTCATGTGACAATTTCTACTGTTACGAAGAAGACTGAAGTTCCTGCTACTAGTTCTTCTTGTTCATCCGACTTGGCATCAAAATTCCTAATTTTTTTAGATATTCCTCATACTGATGCAGAAATTGTTTCTCCACTAGATGTTCATGTCCACCATGAAGTCCCGAGAAATCAGGCACCCACTCTTCTTACAATACCGGTCTCTGTTATCACTGAATCATCACATGTATACACAAAATTTCCTAAATCAACACAAACCTTCACACCTCTACCAATACTAACAACACCCACTCCACCGCCTACAATTGAAACTACAAATCCTCTATCTACACTTCCTGACTTTGCATCAGTCTTTTGATTCAATGATAGAATAACAACATTGGAAAAAGAAGTTGCTGAAATTAAAAAGGACCCTCTACACACTTAAGTGGCATCTTTAGTTGATGAAAATCTAGACACAAGGTTGGGAGAAACCAGAGAAGAATTCATGAAATTCCTTTCAGAATCTCTCACGGTAAGAATCAAAGAGCAAGTAAAAGACCAGCTGCCTCGGAGATTTCTACCCAAGGAATGGTATACTTTGTCCACTAGTGAACGATAAGTTGATTAAAGAATCACGTATGAAGTTACTTTAGATAAGGTATCTTACTCAACCATTAAATACTTATGATGGCTTGCTTTTATACTTACTGAATTTGAGTTAAAGAAGATTCTTCTCGACAAGATGGAGAAAAGTGAGTCATATCTGAAGGCTCCCGAACACCAAGATTGTATGATGGTTTGAAAAAATCTTACGCTCTCGACAAAGATTTTTTTATTCTTATGATGTATATTCATTGAAGCGTGGCCGAAAAGACAAGGATAAAGATGCAGACCCTTCTGCTGGATCAGACTAAAGAAAAGAAAGACAAGCAAAGATGCAGAACCAACCACAGGTCCAAAAAATAAAGATTCAACGTCTGGATCTTCCAAAGACACCAAGTCTTAACCAAAACCATCTGGAAAGTCTGTTCAATCAGAAGAACTAGTGTTCGAGGTTGCAGACTTAGACATGCCAGATGATCAAGAAGGGAATCTAGGTGATAATAAAGATGAACCAAGGAATGAGACTGCCTCTAGACGTGACTGGTTTAAGAAACCTACACCACCTCAAGAACCCATTGACCCTGACTGGAATATTGGCAAGACTACTCAGGAAGGACCAACTCAAAATTGGTTGATGACTCTAGCAGCTTCTACTTATACAGATAAATCATTGAAGGACTTTGATGAATTAATGAGCACTCTAATAGACTTCTCCCGATACATCTTGAATGGGCTGAAAATTGAGAATTTAACTCAAGAAATCCTGCTAGGACCATCATTCAGACTACTCAAAGGCACACACTCTAATTATGGTAAATTAGAATATGACTTTAAAGAATGCTATAAGGCTCTTTCAGAACAACTTGATTGGGAAAATCCTGAAGGCGGTGACTATCCATTTGATCTTTCCAAACCCCTTCCTTTGATCAAGCGTGGAAAACGTCAAAAAGTACCATTTGAATTCTTCATCAACAATGATCTCAAGTATTTACAAGGAGGAATTTCGACTATGACATACACGACGTCTACTACCAAGACAAAGGCTGCTAAGTATGATCTACCAGGCATTGAAGACATGGTTCCAAATATATGGAGTCATGTTAAAGTTACTTACGATAAATATGCGTTATGGGGTATCTTACATTGGAGACAACAACATAAGTCCTTATATGCATATGCAAGAGGCATGCAATCAAGAGGAGATGTATATTCTACAAAGCGTATTCTGTCAGTCACTCATGTTAAGGTAATGAGGAAACATAGATACGGGTACTTGGAAGAGATTATAGTGAGACGAGCTGATAACATACTATACAGATTCAAGGAAGGTAACTTTCCATGACTTCGGATCAATGATATCAAGGATATGTTAATTCTTGTGGTTTAGAATCGGCTCACAAATCTTTCAGGGGATGACGTTGCAGACTTCGCAATAGCACTAAGGATGTTCACTAGAAGTCTGGTTATTCAGAAGCGAGTCGAGGATCTTCAACTTGGAGTTGAAGGTAATAAAAAAAGATCAATGTCACCAAGCTTGATACTACAAGACCAGCTCTCAAAAAAGGCACCCATACACTCCATACAGAGACCCTCAAGGATTCATTTATGTCGACGACCACAAGATGAACATGTTGATGCGCTCTAACGAACTGTACAAGTTCAGTGATGGCACGTTAACCAGGCTTCTTTCTTCGCTCGAAGACATAACCAAGAATATCAACATGGAGTACTTGCCGAAGAGAAGATGGAGCAATTTGGAAAAGAAAAGAGCTCATTTCATGATCAAGGACATCAACAAGCTGCTAAAGGAAAGGAGGATGATGAGGAGTTTGGAGAAATTCGTTGGTGGTAGACTCTACGGAACTGACCTCAGACTGCTGCAAAGAACAATATGACTTTGTCATATTGTGTTCATATCTCAAAGGTCATTTCGTATATCATAAACTTGTGAATTTGTATATAAGTAGTGTAGACTTATGGTGATAATAAGGTGTGCTCGAGTATAAAATTTTCAAGAATTTCTTAGTAAATTCAAAAAATTTCAAATTATTATACTCAGCACAGTCTTATATACCCTCAAAACTTGAGGGGGAGCATTAAAATGTTCCTTATAATAATTATGTAACATTTTGTCCCCGAACGTTTAATCAATTGATATCCAAAATATCAAGCGATTAACATTTTGGATAAGGGGAGAAAATGTGATTAAACTGAATCTTAATTGTATTGTCATGTGATCATATAAAATGGACTCAATGCACTCCAACACTTAGCATGTACTACGATTACGGTGCACATGTTAAGGGGGAGCTTTTTAGTGATGATGAAAAACTCTCAAAGTGTAAATCTTTTGATATTTATATCAAACACTTTGATTGAATTTTTTCAATGATTTTGGTTTTGATTGTGATGGAATACCCTAAAGACCGACCATGTACTTAAATTTATGGAGTTATAAGGTGGTTAGGCATAGGTATTCAAATCCCATGATCCAACCAGAACCGGAGGGATCTACCCAGGGATATCCACTAGTTAGTGTAGAAGTCCTTAGGTATGATACAAAAGGAGAAAAAGTGAGAATCGGGAATAATGCCGACTGAGACGGAGCTAACACTGGAACAAACCCAACAAGGTGTTAGTTATGAAGTCTCGGTAAGCATTGAAGGGGTTGAAGAATGAAAAAGAAATGTAAGGATAAAGGGTGAAAAGAAAGAAGCCCTCCATACACTTAGGCAGAAACCGGGTCAATACATAATCTGTCCTGTCAGAAAACACTAAGGTGTTGTTCTGACATTGAAGACAGTCATGGGACCCAGTGACGCTTTGCACAACCCTCCCTAGCCACTCAAGGTCTCTTAACAGACTCTTGTTTCATTTCTCACGGAGATGATTACATGCATTTCTTTCAACTTCTCTTCACTCCGAGTTAGTTGATATTGAAAAGGTGGCAGTCTGCTCCAGCCTCCGATCACTAAGAATAAAGTGGCACTATTGAGTCTAGAGCCAAAAGAGATCATCCATAAATCTCATTAGGACACTTGTCAAATCATGCTTGCTATGTCACACAATGTGAATAACAAGTTAACATATTAGATTCCTACACTTTATCCTTGTGATTTAGCCAGAGATTCTGAGGTGATTTAATTCATGATGGGGATGGAAATCCTTGCTTGAAAGCCAACATCAAACAAGCTCATGGTAGGTGACTTGTGCGATTCTATATGAATTAAACTTGTGACAACATGAAAGAAATGATGGTGCGATTCTATAAGAATCAAACTTGTTCCAGGTTATGAATTGATGATTGCTGATAAATTTTTGAAATGATTAACACTCTTGATGTGTCACAAAAACACTTTAGCAAGTGACACATCGATTGATTTTCAAATCAATTTGTTATTTCAATCGGTGAGATAGTAACTCGCTGGTTTACTCATATCCTGTTGTCTGCTTTGAGATGTTCTGATAATGAGAACATGCTGAGTACGATGAATCTAATACATATGTGTTAGAAAGATTCAATACTACAGCTGGAAATCTTGTCAAGAAGATTCTTCTTAAATTGAATCTATCTGATCACAGGTTAATCCTCATTGATTTAAAGGTTACTCCAACCAAACACGAGCGAATGACAAAGCCATATTCGTCCCCCTGCTTTATTGCTAACTTTTTTATTTCAGGAATATTTAAAGATGGTGATGGAGGTACCTGATTCCAGCTGACTCACAAGAATCATTGCCACATGCTCATACCCTATCGGCAAATATAAAGACATCATGAAAACTCAAGTACATGTTTCAAGACTTCCGCTACTCTGATATTGTACGTCCTTCTTGAAGCGACAAAGTGTTAAAGTTAATGAAATTTAAGAAAGATGAATTATTAGAGCTTTTCAAGATTATCAAATCAAGAAAGGTATGAGCATGTCAGTCCAGAAGTCACAAGTTCACGAGATGGCAAAGTTTACAAGATGGCAAAACAAGATTATGCTTGGTTAATGATTTCAAAAATCTAAAAGATCACATTCATGTCAAGACAAAAGAACTAGCTCAAATCCAAAGTCAATGATCAATACATCAAATCACAAGTTAATGATTGAAGTTAAAGACTACGAGCTCCAGACCGAAGTGAAAGCATAGTATGCTAAGTTTAATTTTTTGTAAATTAGAGTGACTTCCCTTAGGGGGAGATTGTTAGAAATACGAAAAAGTGTCGGTCACTACCAATATAGTTAGTCATAGCTCATAGTAAGTTGTATGGTTAAGTTAGAAAGCTAATCGGGCCAAAGGCCCATGGATAAGCCCACTATGAGTCAATAGCCGGACATAGTAAGTCATATATAAACCATCTCCACAGCTTGGAGAGGGTGTTGGTTGTTTATTTGCCACATTTTTCACTAAGCAAATATTATTATTTTTCTTTCTCTCTCTAAGTATTCATTCAGCCATCTTTCTCTCTCTAAAACTATAAGTGAATCATTCCATACTTGTGTTAAGATATTCTACAATTCAATCTAGACTCACTTCTACCATCATTCCATCACTTTGATGTTTTAATATCTCATCACCATAAGGGATACGAACAATCTTCTCATCACAAACGATCACGTGCGTGGTATTTCAACAACCAATCCATACCGATGATAACTTCAAAACTACCGAGTTCTAAGAGAATTAAGTCGATGGTAAATGAGTGATTTAAGGAATTCATTAATTATGACGACAGTTCTTGGTAGGTTGTCCTAGGGTAATTAGTGGTGTAACTCGACCATTCGGCTTAGGATTTGGTGTAAGTTGAGGTTAACTTTATATGGTATGGTGGTGTAAATGTCTACTTAGTTACTGTGCTTACTAATACAAATGCCCATGACATGCACATCCTATGTATATGCACACAAAATTTGTTTTTGTGAATATAAGTAGGAAATTAATTTTGACAAAATTTTAAGGTGACTACTCCCAGCATAGCACGGTCCTTCTTGAATTAGACATAGGTAATTAGGCTATGTATAATGTAAGTCTAACGATGCAATGCTCATATTCATCAAACTAGTGTTATGGGTCTCTGAGTTAAATGGTATAAACTATATTGTTTATAAGGTAGTAACCAAAATGGTTTATAAAGTAGCAAAACAGTTCATAAGATGAAAGCAAAATAGTTTATAAAACGATAGTGAAATGGTTTATAAGGCGATAACAATTCAAGGAGTGTAACTAAAGAAGTTGTCATGACACATAAATTAACAGAGAATTTAAAAACATCCACTTAATATAACAAAATTCATAGGAAAGTACTAGTGCAAATCTCTTAGGGAATATAGTCCTAGAAGGCTTTGACTTAGGTCTCACTATGCAAGGCAGGAAAATCTCTCCTCAAGTAAAAGCATTATCCATAATTACATCAGAGTCTTCACGAGATTTTCCTTTCTTTCCCTTCTGATTACTACGACTATGATTCTTCAACCTTGGGCACTTACTTTTGAAATGCGCTTGAGCACCACATCCAAAATAGATTATTGCATGTTTCTGATTTATTACTTATGGCCTCTTAGCTATGGCAGGAGTGGGGGTTCTCCAGCCTCTAGCTATATAGCTAGTCTTCTTATAGACGTTCCACTTTACAATGCATGGATGGTTGTGGTGAAGCTTGCACTTGTTGTAGTTGGGTAGTTTTTCATCATACCCTTTCTTATTTCCCGGCTAATCAATATGTGTCCTAACCACTTTACGTCTTTTGTTTTGTTGCTGGCTAGTATTTCTACCCTATTTACTCTCCCATTTCCTCTTGTTGTTATCATTCTTTGCAACCTTTGCTTGCTGACATACGACCCGATCCATCGAGTCGTGAGCCACGTGGATTTTTATCTCGTAGATAGCAATAACCTCAATAGAACTAGTAACTCGTTGTGCTATAATCTGCTCAATCTCTGCGGAACTCATTCCTTGTCTTGTTGTCGGCATAATTCTTCAAAATCATAAAGTTAACAATATACAATAAGATTCCATACAAGATATGGTCATGACACGCAGAGATATAATATAATCAATCATGGCAGTATAAATCAACATCATAATATAGCATAATCATAACCAACATAGATAGATTTTAATACTTGATACATTGTTTTATAAGGAAAGTAATGGATACAAGCGTCTCATTAAAATAAACTACTACCAGCTGAGTACTACTTAATGCTTGATAGGGTACAATAATGGAACTATAAAATGATAAAGATCTAGTAGCCTATATGCCAAAGTAATCCTCTAATCTCATGTTATGTGCCCTGAGCTCTAACATATCATCCTCGCATTGCTGCAGGCATGCCTTAGAATCCACATGACGAATCTGATGCTTAATAATCTCATGCATAGCTATCCCAAAAACATCCTACAAATCCTCAGCCCTCTACTCAGCTTTCTCAGCTCTATCACACAGGGTCTCAACCTCCTGCTCTAAAGTATCAATCCTCTCACTAGTCACAAGCGAACCCTCCCTCATATGCTCCTGAACATCGTTAATCAAAGCCTTATGGCAGATAAGTCTGGCCGCTAATAAAGGTATGTAAGATCTAAAGAATCAATGATCTGGGGGTCGGGGAGACTTAAATATGGAGATAGCCATTTAGAGATAGAATGTAGAGAGATAAAGTGAAATATATAAATGAAGTGAAAATAATACAAGAGTCTCACCCCTCTATGGAAGCCATAGAGGGGTATTTATAGCTCATACACATCCATACTATACAATAATGTCTAAACTAATCATTGTGTATAGAGCTATGGTAATCTATGGTAATTTCATAAATGTCTTCACATAAATGAATTCCTAAAAATCTTCCCCTATGGGATGATATACGTAATTACTTACAATATTTTCCTAACAAGTACATATTGATTAAGAACAATAACTTCCATGAAGCTTCCAATGCTGATAATGTCTTCTGTGGTCTTTGACTTTAAGTCTGCACTCCAACATGAATCATCTTTGTAGTAACTAATAGGAGAAATACTATAATAGGCATGAACTAGGTAACCCATATACTTCTGGTCAAGGAGAAGCTTCTGAATCAACTTCCCCTTAATTCATGCCACATATTCTTATTTTAGAAGCTTTCATAGATTCCTCTTGAACCAGCAATCCTCTCTTAACCAGTTTCAAATCTTTCCTACAAGCTTATAATTATTAAGTGCACAGTGAAATTAGTAGAATACCACATCAAACATGATTGCTTCTTTGATAATAAGATTAGTGATTAACCATTCGGGGAAACATTAACTGGATCAGCAGCGTATCTTTTCATGCTTGAATAATTCTTCTCACATCTCTTCTCCCTGGAAGTTTAGATGATGCATACTAAAAACAACAAGACATCTCTTCCCCCATGTGGTTGAAATAATGCACCCGAAAGTAACAAGTTGGAACACTGATTTTCTCTGCGGTTATGACATTCATCTTCCCAGAATGGCGTAAAATAAGAAGAAGGCATAGGCTCTATCATGTGTACTTGTTGTGCGTTATGGTGTATCTACTCCTTCCCCCTTAATGGTTTTGATACCTTGGAATCAGCAAAATCTTATACGCACATATACTTGAATTCTTGTATGAAGAATAAATTAGCTCAAATCTATCCTGTGAGAATCAATTGCTAATCAAATATCTACTCATAAACTCTCTCTAACAATCTCTTTACCAACCCCTTTTTAGGCTATTTGAAGTAACCACTGATGGAGTAAACCCGATATACCAAACTTGAAACTGAAGTAGAATTCTCCGTTCTTGTGACTTAAGCTTGCACAAATGGTGGAAGACGGTGTAGAGAATTTGTGCCACATCCAAATCTCCAAGTACTCAATACCCAACTCACCAAAGTATGAGACATTCATCACCTCTTATGATTACCCACATCGTCTTCTACGTGTAACACTAAGTACTACAATGTAACTCCTTTATGTGATAGTTATCAAGGTCTTCAACCAACCACCCTAACTTTTGGCATAACTAGATAATCCAAATCTTTATTCTAAATCTTAAGCCCGAGCAAGTTATCATTGAAAGTCACGCATCCAACCAACCTCGACTTTAAGATAAAATAAGTATACGCCCTTGTGAAATCCAACTTCAGTCTCAAATAAGTGATATCCAACCAACTACGTAGTCACTTAGAAATTACATTACAAATCAAGCCATTAAAATTTAAGTTCCATGATTCTTTATAAGGATTGATCATGGTCTCGTAAAATAATCTTGTCACTTTGTCATTATAAACCCCGAGTATACCTATTAACCATAATTATACCAAAAACCATCCAAAAACTCAAGTACTAACTTAAATTTTTGATAACTAATAATCAACCCAATACATCAATTATTTTTAGTTATAGACATTTCATCCTAATATTGTCTGAATCCTATAACCAAAAGCCAATCCAAATTCGTTTAGATCCTATTAACTTAATACCCTAGTATAATACTGTTTCCAACCCTAATATTTCTCATATGTCACTAACCCTACCATCACATACATTCGCCCCCATTAGTGTGTTTTTCTCCCATCAAGCTCTAAACTTTTCCTTTTGATAACACTTCATCCACTAAACTACACTTTCATCTAGATCATACCACACAAAGCTTGAGTAGCTTTTATAATCTACAACGAAAACCAACCAGACCATTACACCTTATTGTCATCAATTAGGTATCGAAGATTATCAAGAACCACCAAGTTATGTCTTTAAGATCTCTATGAGGTATAAGGTAGGTTGTTTTTATGCTTTCTTGAAACGAAACAAAGAAAGAATATGACACACTTGTTCTTTCTTTATGATTTCAAAAAATAATAGAAGTTATGCTTCTTATAGATCAATGATGGTTTTACACCTGTGTTTTTTGATCTTAAAATATCATAACTTGCATGTTAAACACAAATCGGGTAAGCTAAGATCTGTGATTGATTTTGTTATGTTTCGAGTCAGATAGAGATAGGATATGATAGCTATGATATGAGGAGGATGGGATTAGGATAGATGATGTTGGATTTGTTGTTGGTTGAGTTGGTGTATGTCTGTTTCTGTTCTTCTTCTTCTTGTTATTATTACTTCTATGACTCGGTCAATACCGAGTTAACTCATGTGAGTTAACTTAGTGAGTGGTTAAACCGCTGGATCAAACCGCGTACGCAACTTGTTCTAACCTTAAATCGTGAGCTGTTAAACCTGAATAAATCGCGTGATAATCAACAAATCACATGGTAAGCTGGAACAAATCATGTGGTAAGTTGTTACTCAAATCGTGTGACAAACCCTTGTCAAACCGCGTACATACCTATTCAAACCACTTAACTGTTGTCTTCAAATTGCGTGATACTATTACTCAAATCATGTGATACTTGAAACTCAAACCACGAGTAAACATGTTCAAACTGCTTAGTTAGATAGCCAAATTGCCTGTTGAGCTTAACAAATCACGCGAATAGGCTGTCAAATCTCCTTATAAGCTCATCAAACTTCCTGTACTTTTATAATCTTGTCCTTTTTTTCAAAAACAATCTATAACACCCCGTGTTTTAGGGTCATTGACGTCGTTAATAAATTCGCTATGTACCTTTTGTATTGTACGCGTTTGCTTTAAGTTGTAAACGTTAAGTTAAATCGCGTACGTTAAAAATTAGCGTTCAATGTAAACGGGCATCAAACCATCAAACGTTTACATCAAGCAAGTATTAAATAGTTATTTTGAGAATAATTATGGTCATTGTTCATATTATTTTTATCAGTTGCGTAAAGTGTTTACGCTTTGCGATAAATTAAGTTTAAGCATACCCGGAACCACAAAAATATTTCTACGCTTCAATTATACCCAATACCCAAAGTTTTATTAAACTTTACCCAAGTAAATGTTGTTAGTCATATGTTTCATAAAAATAAACTAACAAAAGTCTACATGTTACCATTTGTATACAACTACATTTTATAAATGACTTTAAACTACAAGTAACATTTCATACAAGTAAATTAGCTAGAAAAATAAAACATATACTCCCTCCCCCCTCCTAACCCACGGCTAAACAACAACATGGAGACAAGAAGCACACAAAATACACCAACTTGGTCTTGTACATCACCCTTGCAATTAAAACCTAGCCTAAATGTCTCACCTTGACCATAAGGACCCTTAAGACCCTCCTTATGTCTCCATGACCACTATTGCATCTTTATTGACTAGTCTTACCATATATAAGCTAGTATGAAGAGAAATAAACACATACATATGCAAAACACTTAGTGAAAAAGATCAAAATCCCTCCCCTTTTGCTCTTTATAAGCCACGGCTCAAACACCCCTTATATAATAATCCATACAAATTTTTCTTCAACCTATACAAGCCATTACACATCCTTCCTAAGATATACTAAGGTGTTTGCAAGCCTTGATTAACCATTTACAAGTATTTATCAAGAAAAGGAAGCTAGGGTTTATATTTGGAAAACTAGGGTTTTCTTGGTTATAAGCTTGAGTTTAAAGTCTAAACAAGGGTTTAGCACTTATAACTCATCATCATATATCATCTCACTAAGGTTATCTAAAGCCTTTAACTTTTCATTTTCATGGTTATATGTATATATGATGTTATGTAGTGAAATCACCATTAGGATGTTTTTTTAACATGTAAAATGTGTTTTTACTTGTGATTATGAATTTGTACTCTTATACACATGTCATGTTAAGGGTAATATCATGTTAAAATGAGATTATAAGTGTTGTACACTTTTGGTTTAGGTATAAAAATGATTATGTATAAACTAATAATTAAGGTTTACTTAAGAAACTTATGGTTTATAAGTGTTAATATGGACTTGGTAACTTGGACAAATGGACAATAGGTGGACTAATGGACTCTAATATATGTATGTCATATAACATATATGGTATATAAGACTTGTGATAGATTACAAAGTTGAAAGTATAAAAACAAAGGTTAAATATGGACTTAATAAAGCCATTCAATGTTTCTGTCAAAAATTCATATAAAAATGTATTTATTTTATATTTTTATAAAATACTACATCTCGAGACGAATCCGGGCATGTAAGAAACTTGAAAAACGGATAAATAACGAAAAAGTTACGGTAAAAACAAGTTATACGATAAATAAACGGATTTATAAAAGAATTTTTATAAAACAATTTATAAAAATTATATAAAACAGCAAGTTTAGTATTTTTAACAGATTACACATATTTTTAGGATTCCAAAATGATAAGAATCGAAAATTTTCAATTAATAACGAATGAGTTATGAATTTCGCGAGTTTACGACAATTAATACTTTTATAAAACAATTTTTATAAAAGTTACTGTTCATGACAGAAACTTATATTTGAAATATCAATAAATAGATAGAACTTTCAATAACTAGAACGTGACTCGAAAGAACGCTAAAAACGAGCTATAAAGAGAAAATACGTGATTATGAAGCTTTACATAATTTAAGTTAAAAAATAAGTTTTATAACCTGTATGAACAGTAAAAAATCTATCTGTTCATCAGAGACAATGAAATACCCCCCCCCCCCCCACCCCCCCCCACCCCCCCGCCCCCCCCCCCCCCCCCACCCCCCCCACCCCCCCCCCCCCCCCCCCCCCCCCCAAAAATGTCATATTTTGATACTTCGTCTTAATACGAGAGCGTAGACGTAAGAAACGCGAGAAACAGATTTGAAACGCGAAAGTTATGCCATATTTACTAAAATGATATTTATAAATGTGTTACAATTATAAATATGTTTTCACAACTACTAATAGATGGTGATGTAGCTACATAGACATGTATATGATGTTAGTTAATCAAAGCGATTAGTGCTTATACGACCTATGTTAATTTAGGTTGCATTCGATCTTTTACGTGACGTTTTATCTGTGATATTTGGATTATCAGTACTCGAGGTGAGTTCATAGCCCCACGTTTTACATGATTTGTTTTACTAGTTTTTGGGGTGAGAAACATGCAATGTTTTATAATTGGACACAAGTGGTTAAGTTTTATATTATGATTACGTGTTGCCTAAGTAGCGATAACCCCAGTTGAGCCCATTATCATGAACTGTCAATTGCTGAGTGTGAGCGCGAATGTTATAAATAGATCTATTAGGATTGACATCCCCGTTCGGGTGATTAGCTATCACTGGGCAAACGAACGTATACCATGTCGAACATAAGATGTTGCGGGTTAGAACATCATCACGGGCAATGTAGGCCATTTATATGGTATTCATTTATGTCGAGCTTCAGTGTCATGAGCTTAGGGCAACGTAATTACATTTATATGATGTCTGCATCTGTTGTATTATCATACACTTGGGAAATCTTGTGGTCCTACAATATATGATTTATCAAACCTATGAATTCACCAACATTATTGTTGACGTTTTAAAGCAATGTTTTTCAGGAGATCAGTAAGCATAAGGTGCCAAGGATACATTGGTGATTTTGTTTTGGGATGTCATGCTAAAGATGTGGTTGCATTATGTTTTGGGAAACTCATGTGTTGTGAACCAGTATCTTTGTAATAATAACAATGAACAAGTTAAAGCTTCGGGCTATTTGTATCAAACATTTGTTAAATCCAATGTATTAGTTTTAAAATGACTTTTTTTTGTCGTTCTATATATATCTTGTGTTATTGATCTGAGAAGTAACACGCCCCGGACCCTTATTCCGCTGCGAGCCATTTTGGGGGTGTTACAGATTGGTATCAAGAGCCAAGGTTATAGAGAACCAGGTCAAATGTTTTTGCTGGACTATAACCGTTTTCAAACATCGAATTCATACAAAGGGGTTTTACACGGGACATACATATGTGCATACATTCATGCATACACTACTTGTTGCATTAGTTGGTTGGACTAGATGCATTCATAATTGATATACATGTTATGATGTAAATGTATATTACTATAAAGAGTCTTATATTAAATACTAATATAAGCTATTTTGAAATTTCAGATTCAGTCATGTCAGATTCGGATGAATCGGGGGTTACATACACGGAGGTTTCCAGCCTATTTGAGGGTTTATCAGACATAGGATCACCGAGAGCTGAGGATTATGAGTACCTTGAGCTGGCTTGGATGCCAAAGGACCTATATGTGGAGGCCGCTCTTCAGGCCCCACCCTCTCCAGATCACGTGCCTGGCCCTGGGGAGCCAGAGCAGGCACCACCTTCGCCAGATTATGTGCCAGGCCAGAGCATGTTAATGATGAGATTCTTGCTGAGGATCAGCCATATGCTAAGGATGCCTCACCCACTGCTCAGTCACCTGACTATGTCCTGGAGTCCGATCCTGAGGCGGACCCAAAGGAGGATGACGATGAGGACCCTGAGGAGGATCCTGTTGACTATCCTGCTGATGGAGGAGGATGAGGATGAGCCCTCAGAGGAGGATGAGGATGATGATGTTGACATAGAGACTGATGAGGATGAGGAGGAAGAGGAGCACCCAGCTCCTGCCGACTCTGTAGTTGTTGCTTTACCAGCTACAGATCAGGCCCCATCTGCGGAGGAGACAGAGTCGTTCAAGACTGATGAGTCTGCGGCCACACCACCACCACACCCTGCATATCGTGTGACAACTAGGATTTCTATTCCAGCTCCAATACCTATACCAGCTTGGTCTGATGCAGAGGTTGCCAGACTTCTCGCTATATCTACTTCACCATCATCACCACTCTCCCCATGGTCTTCACCACTTCCCCAGATACCTTCCCCATCACTACCACTATCACCACCCTCACCTGTGTTATCTCCAGCACCACCTCCTAGCCCTATTCGTTCATTAGGCTATTGAGCTGCTATGATCCAGATGAGAGCTGAGGCCGCATCTACTTCCCATTCTCTACCATGGTCACCAACCCTTCATACTCTCACCCCTACCAGATCAGATGCACACATCAAGATACCACCACCCTTCCCATATCAATTCCTACTCTCATCACCACCATTGCTACTACCCTCTGCTAGTCGTAGGAGACAGAACCCAGTTACCGTAACCACCTCGAAATAGTTAGTATCGCTCGTGGTCCTAGATTGAGGTAGGAGAAGAGCTCATCTGCAGCTGCTAGACCGGCTGGAGGTCTGGCCGACAGGGCCGTGTTATCTACGTTATATAGGGAGATCCAGGCAATGACCAGAGAGAGAGGTTGGAATGGAGCACGGATCGTGGATGAGATACGTTGAAACCCTGTTTGGGGCACTATTAGCACTGACACAAGCCGTGGTCACATAATGAAAACATTTAAGACTAGGGTTAGGCAAGACACATATGAGATTTATACGAGGTTAAACGATGAGCAGAGTCAGAGATAGCTATTAGCTGGTCGGCTTAATATGTTGTTTAGAGACAGATGAGCACATGCATATACACGTCATCAGATGGAGACAGAGGCTAGATTATCCCGAGAGGCGTGGAGGTGATCGATGATAAGATGTTCTTTACCCGTGGAAGAGGTTATTCACTGCACAGAACATACTGGGTCAGATTGTCAGAGATTAGAGAGTTTGCAATGCTGCTGATCGCAGGAACAGACTGTGACTTCAAGAGGCTAAGGCCAACCAGAGGAGATTTGCAAAATGAAGAGTTAGACAGTGATCATACCCGACAGCAGCAACTTATACAGACATTGACAGTGATGCAGTCATTACAGGGACAAGTGACCACACTACAGGGACATGTGACAACACTACAGGGATAGGTTACCATACTACAGGGACAGCAGGGACCCGCTGGAGGTCCTGCACAGCTAGAGCGGCCCAGAGAGGCTGTAGCGAGTTCATAGATTAATCATGTTAAGGCTATCATTTTGTATATATGCCTACTAAGTATTACGGGTTTTATCCCGCTAGTAAGGCTTTAGGGGTTATGTTTAATTGTAACTAATCATTATGATCATTTTGTTATCTGAACCCATTCATGTATGTTTTTCCAATTATATATGAATTGGGTGGATTATGTCACGATCTGTAATCAAATTGGGTTAGGAATGAATGTCGATTTGTTATATCATTGTTGGTGCAAAAAATTAAGTTGTATATTTCACTGTGTGATGCGAGCTACAAGGTCAACACCAGTCACAACAACCCTAGCCCCAACACAAACACCACCAATCGTCCAGAATGCCCAACTTCCAGCAATGATGACCCATAGGGTCACTGCCCTTTGCAGCACGTGATGCAAACAGAATGGCGATGAACACCACACTTTGGAACGGTGCTAAGGACGAATGCTTTTCGCGAATTCAACTTACCAAGACTTTATGAAGTGCAAACCTCTATATTTCAAAGGCACTGAGGGAGTTGTTGAATTAATTCAATGGTTCGAAAGGATGGAGACTGTTTTCCGCATAAGCAACTGCCCTTGTGGAAAATCAGGTTAAGTTTTCCACTTGTACTCTTCTAGCAGGTGCTCTAACATGGTGGAATTCCCATGTTATGACTATCAGTCATGATGCTGTATATGTAATGACTTGGGCCAATCTGAGAAATAAGATGACTGACAAGTACTGTCTGAGGAACGAGATGAAAAAGCTCGAGGCGGAATTGTGGAATTTGAAAGTAAAGGGTACTGATGTGATAGGGTACAACCAACATTTCTAGGAACTAGCACTGCTGTGTGTTAGAATGTTTCCGGAGGAGTCTGATAAGATTGAAAGGTACGTCGGCAGATTACCCAACATGATCCATGGAAACATTATAGCATCAAAGCCGAAAACCATGCAAGAGGCTGTTGAAATGGCCACTGAATTAATAGATAAGAAAGTCAGCACCATTGCTGAAAGACAGACTGAGAACAAAAGGAAGTTTGAAAACACTTCCAACAATCAAAACCAACAACAACAGAACAAGAGGCAGAACACTGGCAGTGCTTATATTGCAAGGACTAGTGAAAAGAAGCCATATGGGGGATCTAAACCCTATACGCTAAATGCAACTATCACCGCGACGGTCCGTGTGCTCTAAAATGCCATAAATGCAACAAAGTTGGCCATTTTGCCCGTGACAGTAGAGAGTGCGGGAAAACAACAATGTCTACAATCAAAGGGGAACTATAGACAAGCAAAAAACCTACTTGCTTCGAGTGTAGAGTTCAAGGACTCTTCAATGATGGAATGCCCAAAGCTAAGAACAACAAAAACCGTAGAAATGCAAGTTGTTAATGATAGGGCTCTAACTCTAGCCAAAGTGTAAGTAGTTGGACATGTCAGGACAAACCCAAATCCAATATCGTGTATGGGTACGTTCCTTCTCAACAACCCGCTATCTTCTATCAATTTGATACGGATACCAGATATGAGTTTAATATGTCTACTGCATTTAGTTTCCCATTGATAACAAGCCATCTACCTTAGATTACTATTATGAATGTCGAACCAGCAGACGGTAGGATATTGTGGAGTTAAACACTATCCTTAGGGTTGCACATTAACCTACTAAACCACCCATTTTAACATAAATTAAAAGCCCATGAATAACTTGGTAGTTTTGACGCTATAATTGGTATGATAGAGGTTGTCAAAGGGGGTAACCAAGCAATCATTTGTGTTGTGCCAAGAAGATCGTACATAAACCCAAACTGGGGAAATGAAACATTAATTGTTCACGGTGACGGAAGCAACCGGGGACACGAGGCTCGTCTGCACATTATCTCGTACTCCAAAACACAAGAATACAAGAGCAAAAAGCATGTCCAGTCCTTATTGTTACAATGTTTACTACAGAAGGAGTCGCATGACAGTCCAGAGAAGAAGCGACTTGGTAGGATGTAACCAATAGTTCAGAATTTTCCTAAATATTTCTTGAGTACTATGTCGGGGTCCATCCTCTACTTCGACAAAGGAATTTCAAAATTGTGATTATGGTACCATAGTGCTGCACTTGTAGCTCGGGCACCTTATCGATTGGCACCTTCTGAAATGAAAGAGTTGTCGGAGCAACTAAAAGAACTATCTGACAAAGGCTTTATAAGACCTAGTTCCTCACCCTGGGGAGCTCCGGTCCTATTTTTCAAGAAGAAACACGGATCATTCCGGATGTGCATTGATTATCAGGAATTGAACAATCAAACGTGAAAGAAACCGATTATCCACTCCAAGAATAGACGATCTATTTGATCAGCTTCAAAGGGTCGAGTGTCACTCGTAAAGATCAACCTTAAGAGACGTGTTATCACCACAGAAGGGTTCGAGAAAAGACATTCTGAAGACTTGATTTTAGAACCCGTACGGACATTATTAATTTCAAGTTATTGCCGAGTTTGGTTTTGACAAACGCACCTGCCATATTCATGGACCTTAATGAATCGGGTGTGCAAACCATATTTGGATAAATTCGTGATTGTATTTATTGATGATATTCTGATATATTTAAAGAACAAGCAAGAACACGAGGAGCACCTTAAGCTAATCTTAGAATTACTTAAGAAAGAGGAGTTGTATGCTAAATTTTCCAAGTGTGAATTTTGGATTCCCCCAAAGAACAGTTCGTTGTCACGAGAATGATAGAGAGGGCAATTCTCACGAGGATCCCGCCAAGATCGAAACCATTAAAAGATTTGGCACTCCCAAAGATCGCCAATGGAGATTCGTCAATTTATAAGGTCTTGATGGTATATATCAAGATTCATCGAAGGAATTTTTGAAGATTGCAAACCGATACCAATCTCACCCAGAAGAATGTCAATTATGAGATGGGGTTTGATAAAACAAGAAGCAGCGTTTTCAACAGATAGAAGAGAATTTGTGTCATTGCACCAATCCTGGCCTTACCTGAAGGAAGCGAAGATTTATAGCATACAGACAGCGAAGCGATCAATAAGGGTTGTGGCTTGTGTAAATGCAGAAGCGAAAAGGTGATTGCTTATGCATCACGCCAAACTAAAGAGTACAAGACTAAAATTAAACGACTCATATTTGAATTCTTGGAGGCAGTAGATTTCCGTTCATTCAGATTTGGAGGCACTTACCTGTATGGAACCAAGTGCAACTGTTGTTTACTGCACATGTGAAAGTCTACAAACACATACGTAATCAGAAAGAGTTTGAACATGTGAGTAACGACGTTTTGAAAAGTTGATCAGTGATTACGACTGTGAGATTCGATATCACCCAAGAAAGGCAAACGTTGTTGCTGATGCTCTAAGCAGGAAGGAGAGAGATCAACCATTAAGAGTTCGAGCCATATCAATGACATTGGCTTTGATCATCCAACCAAATTTGAATGCTCAACAGAAGCTCGGAAGACCGTGACAGAACCTCAAGGAACGAAGATGTTGGAGGAATGTTGGTTGAAAACGCTAAAAATCCAGAGGCGATTAGGACGGAAAAGGTTAGAACCCTTTGCGAAGGAACTCTAATCCACACTGGCATTGGAGTTGAAGGAGTTGGCTACCCTGTTATGGCGATTTGTAGACTGTGATCATGCACGAGTCCCACAAATCAAAATACTCTATACATCCGGGTTCTGACAAGATGTACCAAGATATGGAGAAGCTATATTGGTGGCCCAATATGAAAGCCGACATTACCACCTATGTTAGCAAGTGTTTGAATTGTGCTAAGGTCAAGGCCGAACATCAAAGACCATCAGGATTGTTGGTACAGCCTAAGATACATGAATGGAAATGGGACAACATCACTATGGATTTTGTCACTAAGCTTCCTACGACGTCGCAAGGTTACGACACCATTTGGGTTATTATGGACTAACTCACTAAGTCTGCAATTTTCACACCAATGAGAGAGACTGATCCTATTGATAAACTTGCAAGATTATACCTAAAGGAGGTTGTCACAAGGCATGGAGTACCTGTTTCAATCATTTGTGATCGTGACCCGAGGTTCGCATCCAACTTCTGGAAATCACTTCAGAATGCTTTAGGTATTAATCTGGATATGAGTACTGCGTATCATCCACAAATAGACGGGCAAAGCAAGAGGACAATTCAAACTCTCGAGGATATGCTGCATGCTTGCGTGATCGATTTTGGAAAAGGTTGGGTTAACCATTTGCCATTGGTCGAGTTTTCATATAACAATAGCTATCATGCTAGCATCTAGGCCGCACCATTCGAAGCACTTTATGGTCGAAAGTGTCGTTCACCTGTTTGTTGGACCGAAGTTGGAGAAGCTCAAATACTCGGTCCCGAACTAATTCAAGAGACGACTGAGAGGATCATCCAAATCAAGCAAAGGATGCAAGCCGCTCGTGATAGACAGAAAAGTTACGCTGATCTGAAGCATAAACCGATGGAATTCCAAGTCGGGAAAAAGTTATGCTTAAAGTTTCGCCTTGGAAAGGGGTCATACGTTTGGCAAATGAGAGAAGTTAAACCCCAGGTATGTTGGACCTTTCAAGGTATTAGGAAAGGTTGGAGAAGTTGCTTACAAACTCGAGCTTCTAGAAGAGCTAAGTAGGGTTCACAATACATTTTACGTATCAAATTTGAAAAAGTGCTATGCCGACGAACCGTTAGCCGTTCCGTTAGATGGACTTCATTTTGATGACAAGCTTTATTTTGTTGAGGAACCAATAGAAATAGTGGGCCGTGAAGTTAAACGGTTGAAGCGAAGCCAGATCCCATTAGTCAAGGTTTGATGGAACTCCAAGAGAGGTCCTGAGTTCACGTGGGAACGTGAAGACCAATTCAAGAAGAAATACCCACATCTGTTCACCAAAACCGCACCGTCGTCAAGTGCTGCATCGTGAGCCTTGAGGACAAGGCTCGTTTAAAACGGGGAAAGTTATAACACCCCGTGTTTTCAAGTCATTGACGACGTCAATAAATTCACTATGTACTTTTAGTATTGTACGCGTTTGCTTTTAATCGTAATCAATAAGTTAAATCGCGTAAGCAAAAAATTTGCGTTCAATGTAAACGGGCACCAAACAATTAAGCGTTTACATCAATCAAGTATTAAATAGTTATTTTGAGAATAATTATGGTCATTGTTCATATTATTTTTATCAGTTGCGTAAAGTGTTTACGCTTTGCGATAAATTAAGTTTAAGCATACCCGGAACCACAAAAATATTTCTACGCTTCAATTATACCCAATACCCAAAGTTTTATTAAACTTTACCCAAGTAAATGTTGTTAGTCATATGTTTCATAAAAATAAACTAACAAAAGTCTACATGTTACCATTTGTATACAACTACATTTTATAAATGACTTTAAACTACAAGTAACATTTCATACAAGTAAATTAGCTAGAAAAATAAAACATATACTCCCTCCCCCTCCTAACCCACGGCTAAACAACAACATGGAGACAAGAAACATACAAAATACACCAAATTGGTCTTGTACATCACCATTGTAATTAAAACCTAGCTTAATGTCTCACCTTGACCATAAGGACCCTTAAGACCCTCCTTATGTCTCCATGACCACTATTGTATCTTTATTGACTAGTATTACCATATATAAGCTAGTATGAAGAGAAATAAACACATATATATGCAAAACACTTAGTGAAAAAGATCAAAATCCCTCCCCTTTTGCTCTTTATAAGCCACGGCTCAAACACCCTTATATAATAATCCATACAAATTTTTCTTCAACCTATACAAGCCATTACACATCCTTCCTAAGATATACTAAGGTGTTTGCAAGCCTTGATTAACCATTTACAAGTATTTATCAAGCTTGAGTTTATATTTGGAAAACTAGGGTTTTCTTGGTTATAAGCTTGAGTTTAAGATCTAAACAAGGGTTTAGCACTTATAACTCATCATCATATATCATCTCACTAAGGTTATCTAAAGCCTTTAACTTTTCATTTTCATGGTTATATGTATATATGATGTTATGTAGTGAAATCACCATTTAGGATTTTTAACATGTAAAAAGGGGTTTTTACTTGTTGTCATTATTTTGTACACTTTTCCATAAGATATGTTATTGATAGCATCATGTTAAAATGGACACATAAGTATTTTACACTCTTGGTTAAGCATAAAAAGTGTATGTACAAAATTAGGGTTTAAAGGCTTTTTAATATGTTACAAGTAAAAGTATGGCAAATGGCATGTTAATCTTGTTTATGGACTTTTGGTTATGTTATATGAACACTAAAATAAGGTTATATTGGAAGAATAACTTTTGTACACCCATGGTTTATGTGTAAAAATGGTTATGTATAAAATAGTGATTAAAGGTTACTTATGAAATTTATGGTTTAAAAGTATTATTATGGACTTGGTAATTTGGACATATGAGGACAATGATGGACTAATGGACTTTAATATATGTATGACATATAACATATATGGTATATAAGACTTGTGGTAGATTACAAAGTTAAAAGTATAAAAACAAAGGTTAAATATAGACTTAATAAAGTCATTCAATGTTTCTGTCCAAAATTCGAATATAAACATATCTACTTTATGTTTTTATAAAATACTACATCTCAAGACGAATCCGGGCATGTAAGAAACTTGAAAAACGGATAAATAACGAAAAAGTTACGGTAAAAACAAGTTATACGATAAATAAACGGATTTATAAAAGAATTTTTATAAAACAATTTATAAAAATTATATAAAACAGCAAGTTTAGTATTTTTAACAGATTACACATATTTTTAGGATTCCAAAATGATAAGAAACGAAAATTTTCAATTAATAACGAATGAGTTATGAATTTCGCGAGTTTACGACAATTAATACTTTTATAAAACTATTTTTATAAAAGTTACTATTCATGACAGAAACTTTTATTTTTGTAAACCTCATAAATTAACACTAAATTTATAAAATAAATTTATAACTGCTATGAACAGTAAAACCCACTGTTCATCAGTGGACATCAAATACAAAAATGTCATATTTTGATACATCGTCTTAATACGAAAGCGTGGACGTAAGAAACGGACTTGAAACGTGAAATCTATGCCGTTTTTACTAAAACGATAATTATAAATGTTTTAACTTTGTACATATGTTTTCACAAGTGCAAATAGATGGTGATGTAGCTACATAGACTTGTATATGATATTAGTTAATCAACGTGATTAGTGCTTATACGACTTATATTGGATTAGGTTGCATTCGATCATTTATGTGACGCTTTATCTGTGATATTTGGATTATCATTAACTCGAGGTGAGTTCATAGCCCCACGTTTTACATAGTTTTGTTTTACAAGTTTTGGGGTGGAAAACATGCATTGTTTTATAATTGGACACAAGTGGATAAATTTTATTTTATGATTACGTGTTGCCTAAGTAGCGATAACCCAAGTTGAGCCCATTATCATGAACTGTCAATTACTAGATTGTGAGTGCGAATGTTATGAATAGATCTATTAGGATTGACATCCCCGTTCGGGTGATTAGCTATCACTGGACAAATGAACATATACCATGTCGGACTAGGGATGTTGCGGGTTAGAACATCAATACGGGCAATGTGGGCAATTTTATATTGCTATTTATTTATGTCGAGCTTCAGTGTCATGAGCTTAGGATAACGTAATTATAATTATGTGATGTTTGCTTCCCTCCGCATTATTATAATTGATAGGAAATCTTGTGGTCCAACATTATACGATTTATCAAACCTATGAATTCACCAACATTATTGTTGACGTTTTAAAGCAATGTTTTTCAGGAGGTCAGTAAGCACAAGGTGCAAGGGATACATTGGTGATTTTGTATTTTGGGATGTCATGCTTAAAGATATGGTTGCATTATATTTTGGGAATCATGTATTATGAACTAGTATCTTTGTAATATGAACAATGAACAAGTGAAGCTTCGGGCTTTTTGTAACAAATTGTTATGCTAATATCCAATGTATTAGTTTTAAACGACTTTTAATGTTCGTTCTATATATATATATATTGTGTTATTGATCTAAGATGTGACACCTCACGAACCATTATTCCGTTCGCGACCAATTTATGTGTGATACAGATTGGTATCAAGAGCCAAGGTAGTTTTTAAACATTGCATTCATACAAAGGGGTTTACACGGGACATACATACATACACTACTTGTGCATTAGTCGGTTAGGCTAGATGCATGCATGATTGATATACATGTTATGATATAAATGTATATTACTATAAGAGTCTTATATTAAAACACTAATATAAGTTATTTTAGATTTTTGATACTATCATGTTGGACTTTGAGGATTCCATGGTTACTAACAATATGCTGTATCCAGTCTTACGGGAGGTTATCAGACATCGGATCACAAGGTGTGGATGGACCACGCGGTGATGCACAGGATCCTCATACGACAAATGTTGGTAGCTGCTGTTCAGCCCACACCTTCACCTGATTATGTGCTGGCCAAAGGAGCACAGGACACTTCCCCTAGACTTTGTTTCGGAGCCTATTTACCCGGAGTTCATGCCACCAGAGGATGAGGTATTCCCAGCTGAGGAGCAGCTACTGCCTGCTGCTGCCTCACCTACTGATCAGTCACCAGGTTATATCCCAGAGTCCGATCCCGAGGAGGACTCGGAGGAAGACGATGAGGATCCCGAGGAGGATCCAGCTGGCTACCCTACTGATAGGGATGATGATGATAAGGAGGAGGAGGAACCCTACGAAGATGATGCCAATGATAAGGACAAGGATGAGGAGGAGGGGGAGGAGGAGCACCCAGCTCTGGCTGACTCTGTCCCACCTGTACACTGTATGACTGCCAGGATATTTATCTTGGCTTAGCCATCTATATTACTTCCTCCTAGGGAAGAGGTCGAGAGACTTCTGGCCTTAACCACTCCACCACCATCACCACTTACCCCATTATCATCACCACTACCGCAGATACCCTCACCACACAATCTTACCCATATCAATACCCTATCTCTATCAACACTGTAATCATTACCCTCTACTAACCGTAAG
Organism: Tanacetum coccineum; assembly: GCA_026074375.1. Lineage (NCBI taxonomy): Eukaryota > Viridiplantae > Streptophyta > Magnoliopsida > Asterales > Asteraceae > Tanacetum > Tanacetum coccineum. Next base: position 69,058 of record BQNB010001882.1, on the reverse strand, counting down.
GCAGATAGACCCAAGGTTTGCTTACCACCTCGAAAGAGGTTATGTTTTACTCAGGGTCCTATGTACGAGGCTGGAGAGAGTTCATCTGCTGACTGCCCGCTTAGACCTATGGAGTCGTTATGACAGAATATAGGTTTGTGTCGGGTCGGTACTATGGATGCCGAGATCAGATGACGGAGAGCCCAGGAGGTTGGCTATAGGATTAGAGATACTTAGGTAGACCCGAGAGAGGCTGCTGAGGAGGTAGCACCGATGACCCTTGAAGAGGTCATTACTAGGGTGACCGAGCTTGCTGCAGTTCAGGAGCAGGACACGCAGGATATCTATGCTGTGATAGAGGATACTCAGAATAGGCAGACCCAGATGTATCAGAGAGTTAAGGCATTGGTTGATGATAGGCAGTACCACTATGAGACTGCACAACTGCTAGATCAGGAGGCTCTGGTTTCCTGGGAGGCATGGGGACACTCCATGGAGGTTAGCTACATGGCATGTTTAGAGATTATGGCATTACGCTCTATAGTGATGAGTCAGCAGGCAGTGATTACACTATTGCAGGCAACTGACCGTAGGAGTCAGATTGTGACTTCAGAGATGCTACAGGCGGACCACAGGAGGCAGGCAGAGATGGCAGCATTACGGACAGCCGACCGTACCCGACAGGAGCAGCTTGTGCAAACTTTGACATTGATGCAGTCACTACAAGGACATGCGACCACTCTACAAGGACAGGTGACAGCACTGCAGGGACAGCAGGGACCCTCTGGAGGTCCAACATAGCTGGATGTACCGAGGGAGGCCGATAGCAGTTCATAGATCATGTTATGACTAGTTGTTTTGTATATAGCCTGACGTGGTGGAACTCCCATGTTAGGATTGTTGGTCAGGAAGTTGCGTATGCAATGACCTAGACAGATATGAGAAATAAAATGACTGACAAGTACAGTTCAAGGAACAAGATAAAGAAGCTCGAGGTTGAGTTATGAAATTTGAAAGTGAAAGGTACCATTGAAAGGTACGCAACAACGATCCAAGAACTAGCACTACTGTGTGTTAGAATGTTTCCAGAAGAACCTGACAAGATTTAAAGGTATGTCGATGGGTTGCCCGACATGATTCAAGCAAGTGTTGTGGCATCAAAACCAAAAACCATGCAGGAGGCTACTGAAATGGCATCCGAACTAATGGATAAGAAAATCAACACTATCGCTGAAAGGCAGGCTGAAAACAAGCGGAAGTTTGAAGACACTTCCTGAAACAACCAGAACCATCCACAGCATAACAAAAGGCAGAGTACTGGCAGAGCCTACACTACAAGATCTGGTGATAAGAAACCGTATGCAGGATCCAAACCTTTGTGTTCCCAAATGCAATTACAACCATAGGTCATGTGCCCCAAGTGCCACAATGCACTGAGTTGGTCATTTTTGCTTCGTGATGCAGGAGCCCTGACAAATACTAATGCTTTGGTAAACAACCAAAGAGAAATGGGAGTAGGCTCAAAAAAGGCATACATGCCTTCAAGTGTTGTTTCCGCTTAGTGTTCGGGGACACTTCATGAGGGACTGTCTGAAGCTGAACAACAAACATACACGTGGTAATCAGGTTAGACAATGCCAATGCTCCCAGTTAAAGTTGTACGCGGCTTAGGCATGCGGGACAAACCCAGACTCTAACGTCGTGACGGGTACGTTCCTTCTAAATAACCGCTATGCTTCTATCTTATTTGATACTTGTGCCGATAGGAAGGTTTTGTATTTGTCACACTGCATTTAGTTCCCAATTGATATCACACCATCTACCTTAGATCACTATTATGATGTCGAACTAGCCGACGGGAGAATAATTGGGTTTAACACTATTCTTAGGGGTTGTATATTAAATCTCCTGAACCACCCATTCAACATAAATTTAATGCCCATAGAACTTGGTAGTTTCGATGCTATAATTGGTATGGATTGGTTGGCAACGTACCAAGCGATCATTGTGTGTGCCGAGAAGATTATTCGCATCCCCTGGGGAAATGAAACTCTAATATTTTGCGGTGACGGGAGTAACCGAGGAAATAAGACACGATTGGACATCATCTCGTGCACCAAAACTCAGAAATATTTGCTAAAAGAATGTCCTACCTTTTTGGCACATGTTACTACGAAAAAGGCAGAAAACAAGTCGAAGGAGAAGCGACTTGAGGATGTACCCATTGTCTGAGATTTTCCCGATGTATTCCCTGAGGACTTGCTGGGTCTTCCTCTGACTCGACAAGAGGAATTTCAAATTGATTGGTACCTGGTGCTGCACCTGTAGCACGGGCACCTTATCGATTGGCGCCTTCCGAAATGAAAGAGTTGTTGGAGCAACTGCAAGAATTATCTGACAAAGGCTTTATAAGACCCAGTTCCTCACCCTGGGGAGCTCCGGTCTTATTTGTCAAGAAGAAAGATGGATCATTCCTTATGTGCATTGATTACCGGGAATTAAATAAACTAACGGTGAAGAACCGTTATCCACTTCTAAGAATTGATGATCTATTTGATCTGCTTCAAGGGTCGAGTATCTACTCGAAGATCGACCTAAGGTCAGGTTATCACCAACTGAGGGTTCAAGAAGAAGACATTCCAAAGACCGCTTTCATAACTCGTTACGGCCACTATGAATTTCAAGTTATGCCATTTGGTTTGACGAACGCACCTGCCGTATTCATGGACCTTATGAATCGGGTGTGCAAACCATATTGGGATAAATTTGTGATTGTCTTTATTGATTATATTATGATATATTCAAAGAACAAGCAAAAACATGAAGAGCACCTTAACCTAATCTTAGAGTTTCTTAAGAAGGAGGAGTTGTATGTCAAGTTTTCCAAGTGTGCATTTTGGATTCATAAAGTATAGTTCCTAGGTCACGTGATTGATATTAAAGGCATTCACGTAGATCCCGCCAAGATCTAATCCATTAAAGATTGGGCATCTCCTAAGTCACCAACAGAGATTCGTCAATTTTTAGGTCTTGCTAGGTATTACCGGAGACTCATTGAAGGATTTTCGAAGATCGCCAAACCAATGACCAAGCTTACTCAGAAGAAGGTCAAGTTTGAGAAACAAGAAACAGCGTTTCAACTGATTAAGCAGAAGTTGTGTAGTGCGCCAATTCTGGCTTTACCTGAAGGAAGCAAAGATTTCATAGTATACTACGATGCTTCGATCAAAGGGTTGGGCGCTGTGTTGATGCAAAGAGAAAAGGTGATTGCTTATGCATCACGCCAACTAAAGATTCATGAGAAGAACTATACGACTCATGATTTGGAACTTGGAGCAGTAGTGTTCGCTCTCAAGATTTGGAGGCACTATTTGTATGGAACCAAGTGTACGATGTTCACTGATCATAAGATTTTACAACACATTCTTGATCAGAAGAAACTGAACATGAGACAACGTTGATGGTTAGAGTTGCTCATTGATTATGATTTTGATATTCGTTATCACTTGGGGAAAGCAAATGTCGTTGCTGATGCTCTGAGCAGGAAAGAACAAGAACCACCATTAAAGGTTCGAACCTTAGTCATGACTATTGGATTAGAGCTTCCCAAACAAATCCTGAATGCTCAGATAGAAGCACAAAAACCAGAGAACATCGTGAACGAAGATGTTGGAGGGATGTTGCTTAAAAATTCTAAAGATACAAAGAAATTTAGAAAGGAGAAGTTAGAACCACGTGTGGATGGAACTCTATACTTCAATGGCAGGAGTTGGTTACCATGTTATGACGACTTGAGGACTGTGATTATGCACGAGTCCCACAAGTCAAAATACTCTATTCATCCGAGTTCTGACAAGATGTATCAAGATTAAAGAAGCTATATTGGTGGCCCCAATATGAAGGCAACATCGACACCTATGTTAGCAGTGTTTAGACCTGTGCTCACAGGTCAACGGGCCGCAACACACAAAGGCCATTAGGATTGTTGGTACAACCCAAGATACCTGAATGGAAGTGGGACAACATCACTATGGATTTTGTCATGAAGCTTCCTAAGTCGTCACAAGGTTATGACACTATTTGGGTGATTGTTGACCGACTCACTAAGTCCGCAATCTTTGTACCGATGAGAGAGACTGATCCGATGGATAAACTTGCAAGAATGTACCTAAAGGAGGTGGTCACGAGGCATGGAATACCTCTCTCGATTATTTGTGATCGTGACCCTAGGTTCGCATCAAATTTCTGGAGGTCACTTCAGAATGCTTTGGGTACTAGTCTGGATATGAGTACTGCGTACCATCCACAAACAGACGGACAAAGCGAGAGGACTATTCAAACTCTCGAGGATATGTTGCGTGCTTGTGCAATCGACTTTGGAAAGGGTTGGGTTAACCATTTGCCATTAGTCGAGTTCTCATATAACAATAGCTATCACGCTAGCATCAAGGCTGCACCATTTGAAGCACTTTACGGTCGAAAGTGTCGTTCACCCGTTTGTTGGGCCGAGGTTGGAGAAGTTCAACTCACTGGTCCAGAAATAGTGCAAGAAACAACTGAGAAGATCGTTCAAATCAAGCAGAGAATGCAAGTTGCTCGCGATCGACAAAAGAGTTACGCGGATTTAAAGCGTAAACCGATGGAATTTCAGGTTGGGGATAAAGTTATGCTTAAAGTTTTGCCTTGGAAAGGGGTCGTACATTTTGGCAAACGGGGGAAATTAAACCCTAGGTACGTTAGACCGTTCAAGGTGTTTGAAAATGTTGGATCCGTTGCATACAAGCTTGAGCTTCCGCAAGAGCTGAGCAGGATACACAATATATTTCATGTATCTAACTTGAAAAAGTGCCATGCCGACGAACCATTAGCCGTTCCGTTTGATGGACTACATTTTGATGACAAGCTTCAATTTGTCGAGGAGCCAGTAGAAATCATGGACCGTGAAGTTAAGCGGTTGAAGCGAAGCCGTATTCCACTAGTCAAGGTTCAATGGAACTCCAAGAGAGGTCCTGAGTTCACATGGGAACACGAAGATCAATTCAGGAAGAAATATCCACACCTCTTCACAAAGACTGCACCATCGTCAATTGCCGCGTCTTAAGCCTTGAGGACAAGGCTCACTTAACGGGGGGAGACTATAACACCGTTTACAGAGGGAATTCTAATAACACCCTGTGTTTTCAAGTCACTGACTACCGTCGATAAATCCACAATGTATCTTTTTGTATTTACTCGTTTTCTTTTAAATCATAAAGTTAATTAAATCACATTAGCTAAAAATTGTCATTCAATGTAAATGGGCATCAAACAATTAAAGGTTTACATCAAGCAAGTATTTAAATAATTATTTTGGAGAAATCATTATGGTCTTTGTTTATTTTTAATTTTAATGTTTTTGCGTAAAGTGTTTACGTTTCGAGATAAAGTACGTTAAAGGATACGCGGAATCACCAAAACTTGTCTACACTACTTTCAACAAATACCAACTTTTATACCCAATACCCAAAATTATTACATTTCATAACCAAGAAAGCCATATGGCCGTATTGGGAATAAACCACACAAATAGATTGCCAACATCTTCAGAATGAAAACCATGTCAAGTACATCTAGTTGTCAATATTTTCCTTACAACTTTTACTTACACACTTTGCAACTTGGTTTTGTACTACACTACACCATTAATCCTAACCTTTACTTGTTCCTTTGACCAAAGACAAAGACCAATGACTTCCCTAAGACCCTCATGGTGTCCCTTGACCAAGTAAACTCATCCTTGACTAGCTTAAGACTATATATGAATGTATACTTGCAAGTATACACATAGGTAACAAAAACACTTAAACAAAAATCAAACCATTCTCCCTTTTTCCTCTTTGTTGGTCACGGCAAGAAACACAAACACAAACCCTCCATAAATTTTTATTCTACAATATTTACAAACACTTACACATCATTCCTAAGATATACTAAGATGATTTGAAGCATTGGTTAACCATTTGCAAGTGTGGAAACAAGAAAAGGAAGATTAGGGTTTCTAGTTGGATTAGGGTTTTGGAAAGTTGCAAGCTTTGGTTTAAAGTCTAAACAAGGGTTTAGCACACATTTTTCATCATCATACATCATCACTAAGGTTACCTAAAACCTTTATCTTTTCATTTTCATGATTATATGTATATATGATGTTTACTTAGCAAAATCACCATTAGGACCTTTTTAACATGTAAAATGTATTTTACTTGTTGTCATTATTTTGTACACTTATTCATAAGATATGTTGTTGATAACATCATGTTAAAATGGACACATAAGTATTTTACACTCTTGGTTAAGCATAAAAAGTGTATGTACAAAATTAGGGTTTTAAAGGCTTTTTAATATGTTACAAGTAAAAGTATGGCAAATGGCATGTTAATCTTGTTTATGGACTTTTGGCTATGTTATATGAACACTAAAATAAGGTTATATTGGAAGAATAACTTTTGTACACCCATGGTTTATGTGTAAAAATGGTTATGTATAAAATAGTGATTAAAGGTTACTTATGAAATTTATGGTTTAAAAGTATTATTATGGACTTGGTAATTTGGACATATGAGGACAATGATGGACTAATGGACTTTAATATATGTATGACATATAACATATATGGTATATAAGACTTGTGGTAGATTACAAAGTTAAAAGTATAAAAACAAAGGTTAAATATAGACTTAATAAAGTCATTCAATGTTTCTGTCCAAAATTCGAATATAAACATATCTACTTTATGTTTTTATAAAATACTACATCTCAAGACGAATCCGGGCATGTAAGAAACTTGAAAAACGGATAAATAACGAAAAAGTTACGGTAAAAACAAGTTATACGATAAATAAACGAATTTATAAAAGAATTTTTATAAAACAATTTATAAAAATTATATAAAACAGCAAGTTTAGTATTTTTAACAGATTAAACATATTTTTAGGATTCCAAAATGATAAGAAACGAAAATTTTCAATTAATAACGAATGAGTTATGAATTTCGCGAGTTTACGACAAATAATACTTTTATAAAACTATTTTTATAAAAGTTACTATTCATGGCAGAAACTTTTATTTTTGTAAACCTCATAAATCAATAGAAATTTCAATTACGAGAACGTGCTCGAAGGAATCGCTAAAAACGGAGCTATAACGAAGAAAATACGACGTATACGAGTTTTACGACAACAAAAACGATATAAGTGAACTTATGATCTGGTGTGAACAGTAAAAGTTACTGTTCACCAGTAGGTCAAAATTTTGAAAATGTCAAATTTTGATAACTCGACTTAATACGAAAACGTGAGCACAAGAAACACCTCAAACGGACTTGAAACGCGAAAGTTACGCCAGTTTTACTAAAACAGTAATTATAAACGTTTTAACTTATTAAACACAATTTTACCAAAACAATTAGATGGTGATCTAGCTATGTAGAATTGTATATGGTAGATGTTAATTACCATGCTTAGCACTTATACGACCTTAATTTAAATAGGTTGCATCTAACGATTTGCGTGACGTTTTATCTGTGATATTTGGATTATCAGTACTCGAGGTGAGTTCATAGCCCCACATTTTTATGATTTCAATGATTTATAACTTTGGGGTGGAAACATGCTTTGTTTTATAAATTGGACGCAAGTGTATATTTTATATTGATTACGTGTTTGCCTAAGTAGCGATAACCCAAGTTGAGCCCATTATCATGAACTGTCAATTGCATAGATGTAGTTGTGAATTACATTATGTGAGCGCGAATGTTATGAATAGATCTATTTGGGATTGACCTCCCCGTTCGGGTGATTAGCTATCACCGGGAACGAACGTTATAGCATGTCGGATTTGGGATGTTTAGGGTTGAACATCTGATCGGGCAGAATAGCAATATTTATTATTGCGAATATAATTGTCGAGCTTCAGTGTCATGAGCTTAGGAAAACGTAATTGGATTTTGTGATGTCTGCATCTGTTGCATTATCACGGGGAAAGTCTTGCGGTCCTGCATATTATAATTTACTAACCTATGAATTCACCAACATTTTTGTTGACGTTTTAAAGCAATGTTTTCAGGTGGTCAATAGGCACGAGGTGCCAGGGATACATTGGTGACACTTTTGGTTATCACGCTAAAGATTTGGATGTAATATGTTTTGGGAAATGTATTGTCAATCTTTGTAATATCAAACACTGAACAAGTAAAGCTGCATGCTTTGTGTAACAAGTCTTTTATCAAATCCAATGTATCATTTTAAACGACTTTTTGTCGTTCTTATATATCTTGTGCTATTGATCTGAGAAGTAACACGCCCCGGATATCCTTATTCCGCTGCGACCCATCAAAGACACACATCTCCACCAAATGCTAACACTATAATCTCCTTTGTCAACGAACTGGGTAACCCAAATGTCGTCAGAACCTTATCAAGAGTCGTGATAAATGACATGTATCAACCGTAGAGGGCACTCGCCACGATCATCAATCTTTGCCTCACATGAAAAACTTCAGCATTTGAAAGACCAAGAGCTCCAGTGTTGCAGATCTTGTGGGGTGTTATCAACAAGGCAAATATAGATTATGTTGAGAGGATATGGGAAGAATTTACTCAGTGTCTCCACTCATTCATAGAAGATAAGATGAATCTGGCTCTTCATACGGAGGGAAAGAAGAAAGTTAATCCACTTGTGATTCCGGGTGTCTATTTCACTAAGCTGATCATCAATCACCTCCAGAGCATACACAAGTTCCACAAAAGACCAGGTTCTCTACTCCACCTACCTTATAAGGAGGCTGCTTTGGGATACCTGAAGTTCTTATTTAAGAACACCAAAAGAGTAAGATTTGGGATGGCAATTCCGAATACACTTATCTTTGAGGATATCCGATCTGCTCCCTATTACCCCAAATATGTGGCAAAAGTAACTAAGTATCAGCGTTATCTCGCTGGAGAAGTAGTCAGTGATGATGAAGCAACAGCTCCCAAACCAGGAAAGGGGGCAAAACCTAAAACACACAGGAAACCAAAACCGCAATCTACTTCATCACAACCACCCAAACCTAAACCATCACATGCTAAGCCTCAGGAAAAGAAAAGAAAGCTCGTTATGGAAACCACTGGAGCACCATCTCCAAGCAAACGATCAAAAGCTGGTAAGGTAGTGAAGAAGCGAACTCTTAAGATCTCTCAATAGTTGGTAGATGAGTTCGTAGATGAAGGTGTTCCAGCGGATGAACCCAGGTTTGAAGATGAAGAGACTGATATTATACAAAAGGTTATGGAAGAGAGCTTAAAGGATGCTTACCTAGCACCCCGGGGTCCACTTCCACCGGTGGTGATCAGAGAACCCGAACCTAGAAAATATGAACCACTTCCAGAGGTATAGGGAAAGGGGAAAGAGAAAGTCGGTGAGGAACAAGCTGCTCAGGTTCTACTCAACCTTCAGAATCCAAAGAAGAAGAACCCTGCTGAACAGTTCATCTTTCAGAGACGCACTCCTGCACCTACTATACCCTCGAGCCATGAAGAATCCTCTTCCCTGTATGTCGAACTGGGTCTAACTAATAGCGAATCAGAATATGATAATGAGGCATCTCGTGAAGGCTAGGCTGGATCATACCCTGGTAAACTAGTTGAAGGCTAGGCTGGATCAGACCCTGGTGTTGCTGCGGATTCTCAAATTCAACCAAGTCATGTTGTCCATGCTGGACCAAACCTTGAACACATGAATCTTGAGGTCTTTGATACTTCACCTCAACCAAACCGTGAGCAGATGGATGAAGAATTTACCACAATGATTTATCCCAGTGTTCAGGAAAACCTTAAACTCCCAACTGAAGGTGAATTGAGACTTGAGGAACCTGCAAGCTCCAATGGAACCCTGTCTTCTCTACAAAATCTGGACAAGGACCTCAGCTTCACCAATCAGTTCCTTGCAGAGAAGTCACAACCAGATGAACCTGAGAAAACTAACAATGAAACAGAGGTTCAATCTATGGTCACGGTTCCCATACATCAGGACACCTCGTCAGTTCCTCTAATGACCATGCCGGTTTTTGATCTCACCGTTTATCAACTAGCTTCCACAACGATTCAACCATCAATACTAACATCAACAGCAATGGTCACAACAACAACAACAACAACAACTTTTCCACCACCACCACATCAACCACAACAAGGCATCTCAGATTCTTTAATAATTTGACGGATTGATGAGCTGGAACAATATATGGCAGACCTGGTGAAGGAAAATCAAGCCCTGGAGGAAAGGTTAGACAAGCAAGGGCACAGAATGTACCAGTTGGAGAATCAAGATTTATCTGGAATGATCAAGGAGCAGACAAAGGAGTATATGCGGACCCAAGAGATTGACCGAAAAATCAACGAAACAGTGAAAGAGGCTGTTACTGCATCAGTTCAGTATGCAATGAGAGCCCCTCTTCGTGCTCGCTTCAAGGATCTCCCAACTTCTGACATGAAGGAGATTCTGCTTCAACGCATGCTTGAGGAGAATTATGACAAGGGCCACGAGGATCACCGGATGGCCTGTGAAGCATTACAAACATCTATCCTTCGTGATGAAAGTGAGCAATTTGATGCTGACAAGTCTGAGGAGCGTAAAAAGATGAAGAGTAAGCAGGATTCACCGAAAACCCCACCTGGGTCACCTCCTCCACCACCACCTCCTCCACCACCGTCTGGTGCATCAGGGGCTTCCGGTACAACTGGAGCCTCTGATTCCGCTCAAGATCCTCTTCCACCACCACCGTCTCCAACACCCAATCCAGATAATCAGTCTCCAGGCTCAGCTGCTCCAGGCTCGTCCAAGACAGCTGCTACTACTGCATACACAGCCTGGACAACGACAACCTCCAGATTCGAGCCCTCTGCCTCATCTATTCCTGAAGACGTATTTATGCATGAAGAGTCAGACTTTGCAGCTCCGGATATGGTGTCTGATGATGAAGATATCGGCAGTCGGCACATCCCCAGAATTAATATGAAGTAGGATTGGTTTAAACCTCTCTCCGGAGATGAAACACCTATGACTCCTGAACCTGCTAGGTCCATTCCCTCATCAAGTCTATCTTTCCCCACCCATAACTAGGCATCTGCTATAGCCTCCAGCTACGTACCTCCACCGAAGAACTCTCTGCTTTCACAGACCGGTGATATTAGAGTGTTTATTGATTGGTTCTGCAAGAAGCAAGGAATCATAGAGCTCACACCGGAACACTTAGAAGGTCCTGCATATGAAGTTGTCAAAGACTTCCATCCTGAAGTGATTCATCTCCAATATCAGATGGAGGAATGTTACAAGCTTTTGACCAATCAAGTAGACGACAAACTTCTTAGGTATAACGTCAGCAGACCACTCCCATTGGGTGGTCCTCCAGGTCACGTCATGATTCAGACAGGGTTCTTCTTCAACGGAGACTTAGATTATCTACGATTTGCAGCAAGGGTGACAGAATTGCGTTGTCAATCACAAAGATGAAAGCTGCTTATTATCCTGATGTCGGGCTAGAACAGATGGTTCCAGATCAGATGTGGATCGAAGTAGAGTGCATGTATGACATTTCTGCAACTTATGGTATCTCCCACTAGTGGTTCAAGAGACAGAAATTCTACATCGACCGACACTCAGCAGAAACCAACCGAAGAGCTATTGTCAGGACTCATATGAGAATCCTAAGTGTCGTCAGCATTGATGTCTTTTCGATTTACGGGTACGATTACATGAAGCAGATAGTCCTTCAAAGGGCAGATAATCAGGAATATACTATTGTTGAAAATGACTTCAAGGATCTGTACCCGAGTGACTTTGAAGACCTGTACTTGCTGAATCTTCAAGGTCACCTGAACCACCTACCGCCAAGGGACAGGAAGATTCTCTCCTCCGCTGTCAACCTATCGATCAGGAATCTGGTTATCCGACAATGGGTAGAAGACTTCCAACTCGGCATCGAGAGTTACCAAACTCAGTTGAACCTCACCAAACCTTGCTGGGAAGCTACAGGTCTCGAGTTCATGCACGACTACAAGATTCTTGACTCTCCAAGAGCTGTACTGTTCAGAGACAAGTATGGTATGCAGATGCTCATGCGCTTCAACGAAATCCACAAGTTCAGTGATGGGACTCTACAACAAATAGATGAAGCTTTAGACTATTGGGTAAAGGAATTCAAAGTTAACAAGAACAATCCGGCGCTGAATACCAGGTTCTGGACCACGAATGATGTAATCAAGTGTAAGCAGTTCATGTTTGCCATTCAAAAGCGGCTAAAGCTCAAGAGAATCTTCTGGAACATGGAAAGCTTTGTTGGTGGAAGAATACGCGAAGGAGACTACAGACTTCTACGAAGAACCGAATGATGACATCCTCTTTGTAGCTTCTCGTACTTCATGTTGTGGTATATATTGTAATCTTGTACATTATTAAGTAGTGTATCTTTAGGTGTTATGTGTCAGTGTATAAATTTTTCATGAGCTTTTTCGTTAAACTCAAAATCCTTCAAAATTGTTATACCTGACACTAACAGATTCCCTCAGTAATTTGAGGGGGAGCATTAATATGTTCCAATATCGATGTGTATTTAATCAGACCACATTTTCTCCTAAATTTTCTAACATATTTAAATCAATTGAGATACTAAATCTCCAAAGGTTTGAAATTTTTAATCAGGGGAGAGAATGTGTTTTAAATATTAGATCTGATAAAAAATGTGATCTTTTAGACTCAAGTGTAAGCTCTTCCATATGTGCTAAACCTTTTCGAATATCGATGCAAATATTGAGGGGGAGCGAATAGTGTATGATGGCAATTGTGGAAATACCAAAGACCGACCCTGTAATTACTTTATCGGAGTTATAAGGATGGTAAGGTCAGGTACTCGATCCTACGATCCCGCTAGAGCTGGAGGGATCTACCCAGGGACAATCCACTAGTTAGTGTAGAAGTCCTTAGGTATGATTACAAAAGGAGTAATGTGAGAATAAGGGAATAGTGCGGACTGAGTTGAAGCTAGTATTGGAACATACCCAACAAGGTACTAGTAATGAAGTCTCGGTAAGCACTGAAGGGGTTAAAGAATGAAAAAGAAATGTTAAGATAAAGGGTGAAAAGAAAGCAGCCCTCCTTTAACATTAGGCAGAAACCGAGTCAATACATATGCTGTCAGAACCACTTGGTTGATTATTGGCATTGAAGACAAGTATCATGGACCCAGTGATACGTTGCACAACCCTCCCTAGCCACTCAAAATCTCTCAAAAGATTTTTTTTTCAATTGTCACGGAGACTTAACACGTAATCTACTGACTATCTCACTCCGAGATAGTTGGTATTGAAAAGGTGGCAGTCTGCTCCTTCCTCTGCTCACTTAAATCAAAATGCACTATTGAGTCTAGAGCCTAGAGATCATCAATAAATCTCGTTAGGACACTATTTCAATATTCTTTTCTTTCACACACTGTGAAAACAAGGATTATCTTAAGAGTCCTACACATTATCCTTGTGATATTGCCAGAACATCCGAGTGATACGAAAGTATTCACAGGGAAGATGGAAATCCTGCTAGAGCCAACATCAAACAAGCTCTAGGTAGGTGACTTGTAAGATCCTTAATGGATCAAACTTGTGACACTGGGCATCGATTCGGTCTAGATTATGAATTGACGGAGGATGAATTTTGATAAAAGCTTAAAACTCTCGATGTGTTACAAAAATCACTTTAACTAGTGACACATCGATTGATTTTCAAATCAATTTTATCTTCAATCGGTGAGATAGTAACTCACTGATTCACTCTTACCATTCTATTAGTAGCAATACTATTAGTGAGGTAGCCTGCTTTGAGGTGTCCGGTAAAGAGATACTAGCAAGTACAGTGAATCTAATGCATCTGCGTTAGATGATCTAACACTTTGAGCTGGAAACCCTGTCAAGGAGGTTCTTATAATGAATCTACCTGATCACAGGTACAATATTTATACTGTAAAACGGTCCTCACGGAACCGGAGGTTAATGCAACCGAACTCTGACGAATGACAAAGCCATATTCGTCACCAAGCTTTATTGCTAACTGTTTCATTACAGGTTCATATAAAGATGGAGATGGCGTCAACCTGTTCCAGCAGAATCAAGTTCATAGCCACATGCTCATACTCAAGACTCAATGACTTTACAACATCAAGAAAGAATGACCTAAAGCTTCCGCAACTCTGATATCAACTTCTTCGTCAGCAAGTTAAATTGATGAAGTAATACGAGCATAAAGTCACAAGCACGCAAGATGGCAAAAGGTCACAAGATGATGAATAGAGATTTACTTTGGCTGATGATCTCAAGAAAGCTCAAGATTACATTCAAAGACAAGCCTAAAGGAAAAAGCTCGAGCTTAAAGTCGAAAGAACACTACTCACTGTGTACAAAGAGATCAATGAATGAAGAATCAAAGATTACGAGCTGAAGTCAAAAGTCCAAGACATATAATGCTAGGATTCAAATTGTATTTTCTGGGGTGACCTCCCTTAGGGGGAGATTGTTAGGATCATGAAAAAGATTCGGTCACCCCGTGTTATGTCTAGCATAGGTTAGCTCGTAGTCTTAATATTAATCGTTTAGTTACCATATGACTTATGGAGTTGGGCCGGGTCTTTACCCTTATGTTAGCCCACTCCATAGCCCACTTAGGGCACATAAACTCTTGTATTTAAACCCCCTCTCAGCCATTGAGAGGGGTTGGATGTTCATTGTATAACAAACACACACTAAGTGATTTTCTCTTACTAGAACTTCCCATTTTCTCTCTCTAGAAATCGGCCTACACACCAATCCTTGATTGTGTTATGATTTCCAATATACTACAATAGCTTTGATTGTGTTCTTTATTATTCCGCTGCGTGTTATCAATCATTGTTATTATTCATCCTAGATATATAAGATCTAATCAATCTTGAGCTTTAAACGATCTTATCAATTTATATAAGAGTTATTTATATAAATAGTAGAACATTTCTCAAGACATTGTGAATGACACGATGGTCTTTAATTCTTTTAATGATTTTACATAATACTGTTTACATAACACTGAAACATATCACAGTCCGCCAATCCCACTAGTTACCTTACCATTCAACTTCGAGTTTGAACACCCGCCTCATACTGTTAAAACACCTACGTCATCTTGTGACCCGTCTTACCTAGTGAAACCTAAGTTGGAATCTTCATAGACCCTATTTCCTCTAAGAAATTCACATTATATTCCCTTTTACATGTTCGTTGTACGATGTGGATGATTTAATGTGTCGTGAAAACTTCACCAATTTTACTCTAACTCTCTACCTATTTATACAAGTCACTCCTTAAAACTACTATGGTCCCTTAAATATTGTTACAACTACTTTACAAACCATTTCACTACCACATAATAAACTATTTTGTTGTCTTTCATAAACTGTTTCCATGGTCAATTTTTAAACTATTTTGTCATCAATTGACAAACAATTTTTAACATGGGGAGACTGTAACAATCCGCATTTTCACGTCTTTTTACGTCAATAAATATTCCACTATTTATTTTAAACTTTACGCGTTCACTTTTAATTTTCAACGTTTAGTTAAATCGCATAAGCAAAAAAATCAACATTCAACGTAAACGGGCATCAAACAAGTAAAAGATTACGTCAAGTAAGTGTCATATAATTATTTTAAGAATAATTATTAACTTTTCATATTTTATTTTTATCGGTTACGTAAAACGCTTACGTTTCGCAATAAAATACATTTAGGCATACCCAGAAATACCTATACCTATTTATACTCAAACAAATACCCATTATTATACCCACTACACAAAAATTAACTCAATTATTCACAAATTAAACATAGGGTCATTTTTAATTTATTACATACACTTGGTAATTAAATAAATTCACATGTACCTTGCATCCAATGAGAAGTCTCCCTCCTCCTAGGGAGGAGGAGAGGTCTTACACTTTGTACCCTTAACCATGACTTAACTAAGGTTAGTTTAAGGAAGGCACATGGTTAGTTGCTACATAAGATAAGTAACCTATACATATTAACACATATACATTCATTCACTAGTAAAATCCTCAAAACTATCTCCATTTCCAACAAATAAGCCCACGGCTCAAATTTATTATTTGGGGTTTTCATACAATTTTCTTCTAAAGTATTTCAAGTATTCAAGCCTCACTTGTATTCATATCTAATACCATTTAAGAGTATTGGAAGCTTGGGTTTTGATTTAACAAAGAGTTATACAAGAAAACTAATTAGGGTTTCCTAATTAGGGTTTGATTTATTGGGTTTAAGCTTAAGTGTAAGCTTGTGTTCATTATCCTGCTACATTTCTTTAAGGTCTATTTAAGCTTTAACATTTCCATTCATTCATTTTCATGTAACATACTTGTTATATTATGTTAATCACCACCTAAGTTTATTTTTATAAAATATTGCAAGGCTATATGAGGTTCAAATTTACTTACATGTTTGGTGAAATAATACTTAAAATGGAAGTACACATTTTATATAAGTGGAAATTAATTTATATGTTTAGGTTATAAATTAATTTGTGTGGAAAATTTTATTTACAAAATTTATGAACAAAAGATCATGAGGACTTGTTATTCTTGGATATTATTAGAGGACTATAATTATACACAAGTTAATGTATTAATCATATTAAAGGACTTCTAGTATCTTAATTAAGTGGAAAGTGTATAAATCAAGTTATAAAACTAATTATATAAAAACCCTAAAAACTAACTATTTTACTTCGATTAATAAAATATTTATTTTATATTTTATTAAAATTGTAAATATTATGAGGATCGTAAACATATAAAGAACTCAAAAAACGAAGCTATAACGAAGGAGATATGAGTTTTACAAGTTTAAGGTTTATAAAAATATTTTTATAAACATGTTACTGTTCACAATTCGACACAGATTTTATAAAAATCTGTGGGTATTTTATTTGAATAGATATTCTCGCCACGATTCCAAATCTATAAAGAACGCTAAAAACGGAGTTAAAACGAGTAAGTTATGAGTTTTCAAAGTTTACGTAAAAGTATATATATTTTTCAGTTTTTATAAAATTATAAAAACTGTAAGAATTTTCTAGTAGAAACTAAAAATTGAGTTTTGAGGGACTTCGAGTCATATTTGGTCAAAGTGCAAAGCTACAAAGTTGTTCAAAATGACGTTTTACGTTAACCTTCAAATTTTCATAATTTATCGACGTATAGATATTTAATTAGAATTTATAAAAGTTGTAAAACTTTTATAAATACTTTTCGGCACTTTTATAAAAATACTACAAAGCTGTTAGAATTTTAATACATGGTTTATGAGTGTTTTTGGGTCCGTTTGGGCTATAAAAACCTTAAGAAATATTGTCGTATCATTTATATAATATTTTTATACGTTTTTAACTTTATAAATATTATTTTATAAACAATTAAACTATTTATATAATATCGTTATATAATCAATACAAATACTAAATCTAATATTATTAACAAATAATCAATTGTTGGACAAAGATAACATTTTATTTCACAAGTACGAATACGTAGACATTTATTTAACAAAGTACAATTTAAATATTGTTTTGACTTTCAAAACTATCAGGTGGTGGTGTAACTCTATAACTTGCGATGTAGTATTTATATTAAATACATTATACTTATACGACCTATAATTAATTAGGTTGCATTCCGGATCGTTTGTGACGATTACTCTGTCGATTTCGCGATAATCACTACTTTCACTAGAGGTGAGTTTATAGCCCCTCTTTCACTTGTTTTACTGTTACTTTACAAATCTCGAGGGAGAATACATGCTCGTTACAACTTGTTTACATATTCATTTAAAATCTCTTTTGCACACTTGTTTGCATACTTGATTTCGTAACTTGGTTACATACACGTTTACAAAATTGGTTACATACTCAATTACATACTCATTACATGATTGATTACAAACTCGGTTACATGAACGTTTACAAACTCATTTACAATGGTTGGTTACAAACTCGTTGACATACTCACTTTACTTATGGACGCAACAAGTTTACTTTCATTCAAATGATTACGGATTAGCTTAGGTTGCATGAACTGTTAATTACTTGGAGGGTAAGCGCGAGTGTTATAAAATAGATCTATTGGGGATTGACAACCCCCGTTCGGGTGATTAGCTCTCACTAGTTCGAGATCGAACTAACGAACGTTATACCATGTCGGATCACGACTGGCTTGGAGCCTCAGGGCCAGCATGACATACACATGAACTTTTACCGTGCCTTGAATAAAGTGGCATACTGATACGTCTACGTCGCAGTTTCATGAACTTAGGGGAATAATCGTAATCACACTTTATGTTGCATCTAGGCAATACACACTTGAAACATTATGGGACATTATGCTCATTACAATTATCATACTCTTTGAAAACATTGCGGTCCAACATTATACTTACAATTTTGGTGGCTATTATAAGGATTGAAATGGTCACGCACACTTTACAAATCTCGGATTTCAACATTTTAATAAACGCATTTTGTATGGTTTGTGTCTATACATTTTAAGAAAACCTATATATGTAAGTTTATGCGTTGCAAGTCTTGTATGGGCGGGACTTGTAACACAGTAAACCTATATATATAGTTTTGGGTTTTACATTTACATCTACTTAAACCTATGAACTCACCAACTTTATGTTGACACTTTTAAGCATGTTTTTCTCAGGTGAATTAGATGCTTGGCTTATTTGATGTGCATTGGAGTCCAAACTTTTCAAGACTTCTTTTCAAACGACCCACTTAGAGGTCGTTCTCTCATATCTTGTGCAATGGTATTATGAAGTAACGCTCCCCCGACATTATTCCGCTGTGACCTATTTTGGGGGTGTTACACACATGGTTTGGACTTCATGGAACAAATAATTGTGATGAGAGAAAATGATAAGCCATATAGTTTTTCTGAAGCTGACTTTAAGTACCTGAACAAAAATGATATCGAAGACTTGTATTATCTTTGCCGGAACAAGAAGGTCAACTATCGTGAAACTAAGCTGATGAATTTATTAATAACATTCATCAGAAGTCATGTGTTCTGAGAGAGAGTTCATGATTTCCAGTTGGGAATAGAGAGTTACCAAGTCAAGGTCAATTTAACCGCACCAACATTGACATTTCCTGGTATTAAAGCACATGAACTGACTCAATAATTGACAAGCCAACTACGGGTTTGATATAATTGAACAACAAAGATGAGAAACAGGTTATGCACTTGGTGGAAATTGTGAAGTTTTGTGATGCTAAACTGGAAAAGGTTTTGAAAGAAGTAAAGCTCAAGATCTTTCAATCTGAACCATGGAAGAAACCACCTCTGCTAGGTGAACTAGATCGATACATAATGAGAGCGTTTGAAAGAGAAATTACTAAGCGTCTAAGACACCGAGAGCAGATGAGAAGATAGGAATCTTTTGTAAATGGAAGACCAATTCTATCATGATGAAGCGTCTGTAATAATCAACCCTTAGAGGGAGATTGTTAGGATTAAGAAAAATGTTTATTATTAGAAGAATTGGTCTTTGTATAGTTTTGTTTATTTTTATAGTTTTATTAGTAATTATAATGTAATAAAGTCTATCTTGGTCAAAGTTAAGTAAAGTTGACCCAGGTTTGACTAAAGTTAGGAAAATAGAATAGGGTTAGCAATAAGTATAAATACCCATCTAGGAGGGGTATTTATACAAGTCTTTACATTTTGTAATTTACTTCTCCCTCCCTTTTCTATTTTTCCTTTTGGAATGAAAACTTTGAAAATAATGAAAAATACTCTCTAGCTCATCTCCTTACATTCTTTCACTTTCGCATGACATCTACTATGCAAACATAACATATAACAGTTCCCACGACTAATGAGAAAAAGGATTTATCAAAACCAGTCACTCCATGGATTTTGTCACAAAAAGAAAAAGAAAAACAAGTTGAAAGAAACACAAATGTGATTAAACCAGGAAGTATCAACTGAACACTAGGTCAACACAAACTAGGACACCGCAGTTATATTATACTATTAGAAGTTTTAACCCACGCCTGTCTATTTCTATAGGATTAATTCAAAACCCTAGTGTTAGCAGGCCGCACCTAGGATCACTCAAATGAAAGATAAGGTCGTGCAAAAGAATAGTCAAGTGATGCTTCAGAAGAAGGAAGTAGAAGACCACCATAGGATTTCTAAGTTTCCGAATAATAAAAATCTGTAACTACGTGTACTGACAGTTTGAATGCTACAAATTTGAATGTTAAGTTTATTTGTGTTACTTGTGACAAATATGTGTTTAATGCAAATCATGAACTAATAAGCCTCATGCAGTGCCTATTAATACTAGGAAACTTATAAGAATAGTAAACCAATCTATTGCAACATCCACTAAGAAAACACTTGCTCCAAAATCCACTATTTAGAAATTTAGGAGTTACTTTAGGATGCCCGTGAGAAAATTAGTAAGACATAGACTTGGTGGATTGAGGAAAAATGTCTATTAGGATAAAAATGGAAACCAGAGACTAAAAATAACAATCTGAAAATGGATGTTAGCTTACCTTTAGGTAATGCATCTAGGTCAACAAATGACTCGAAAGCATCAAACAAATGAATCTGATGTGCGTCCTCGAAAAACTTCAACATAAGGTTTTACAACCCCCTATGAAAAGTACCTAAACCGTTTATAGTAGTAGTATATAGCAAGACCGGGGGTGTTATGTTTCTCTAGGCGGAATAGGTTGGAAGGCTTGATCACGGTCCTAACAGAATTCTAAGGTTGAGAGAAAATTCTTTTGTGTTTTACATTTAAATGAAAGCAATAAATCAATATTTGGAAAGGTGGTTTGGCTTTAGCATTAAACACAATAATAATCTAACTACTATATGATAAATAATATAATAAAATACTATATTTATTTAATCATGTATTACTTCCTAGATTGCTTCTCCTAGTGTTGTTGCTTTGTCAAACTTGTGATGATCTATGTAAATATTTCCTAAGTCATAAACGAATTACACGAACCCGCCATCTATTTAATATTTCGTTAAGGCAACAGACAAGTAAGGTAGTATGTAAAAGACTAAACAAGGCCCCTAAGAGTATATTAAATGCATTTGAAATATATTAAGAGTGGATCAACCATATAAGGGGAAAGGTAGTATGAAGACTGTTATCCGATGGTGTCCTTTCTACAAATCATGTTTTCCTAGACATATCAACAGCGATACAGACAAAAGCTGGTTTTCTAAGACCTAACATGCATATCCATCACAACAAGCAACATCACTAAGATCTACATTCTAGGTTTCATACAATCATAAATAAACATAATAGAAGGTTTAGCCAAGCATGTTATAAGTAAAGCAAGAACAATAATGAATCAAACAACACATACACATATTGAATGATAAAGATAATATTACTTGATTAAAACATGAATTGAAGGAAATACAATAGGGTTTTGAGGCCCTAAAATCGTCCCTAACAGCTGCTAAACGAACTAGGGTTTGTCCTTTTATTTTACTCTAAAGTTACACACTTATAACCCTAATTTTAGGTTTGTATATAGAGGAAAATCATTGCGACGGCGTCGCGTTTCAATCGTGACGCCGTCATGATAAGAATATTCTAGATCTTGGGCTGGGTCGTACAGGCTGACGCTGTCGCGATATCTTGTGACACCGTCGTGGTAGGATTTGTGACGGCGTCACGTGTAATCTGTGACGCCATCTCTAGCTTCTGAGGAGAAATTCTTGAGCAATGTTGATGTAGGTCTGTAGTCTTGTTTGTTTCTTCTCCAAATGAGCCCAAGTCATGTGTATTTCTTCCAAATGCAAAATACCTAAAAAGGAACGATTAACTACCTATTTTGGGCATAAACACATGATTTAGGGGGTTAAACGGCCCCGAAAAAGTGTATAAAATGACACCTCATCAAATACCCCTACACTTGGGATTTGCTTGTCCTCAAGAAAATAGGCTTTTCTATCTAGACAATAACAATATGAGGGGTCATTTTATCTATTCTTTAAAAGTATTTTACAACACAACCTTCTAGACCTCGTAATTAATAGCACAGAAAGTATACACTAGCACCTCACATAAGTGTTTGGGATTCTCTCTTCACTCGGTTGTATAATAAATTATAACATAAGGGGGAAACAAAAAATTAACACTTATTACCTGTCATAGAATATAAATTACCATAAGCTTGGTAAAGGATCAAACCTCCACCGCTAGGCGCAAGCATTATTCATTACTATCTAAGAGGTCTTTTAAAGGGTTGTGGGGTGTAGGTGTAAGATAACATATAATGGAAACGGAAACGGATGGGATACATTTAGGTGTCTTTGGGTGAATTTGGACTGGAAGGGTTAGCTAATTATTTATACGAATACACGTTAGTTTGGTTGCTAAGCCAAGACTCGGAGAAAGATATACAAACTCTACACAACTCTACATCAATCTCTTTCTTTTTCTTTTCTTTTTTTTTCTTTTTTTTGAATAATATAATACATCACAACATGAGGTTTATAACACGTACCCCTACACTTGAGCTTTTACATGCTCGATATTTACAATCTAACTAATGACCCGATCTGAGGTGGATCAAAATAACATGGAGATCATCTAACAAACATATAGAGGTATTGACTTAACTTTTCTTCCCCATTCTTCTGTGAAATAAATACTTCCATGAATCCCAATCGTCCCAAAGAGAATTTTCAAGGATAAGGACTTAGCAACCGTGTACTCAAATAATTAACTTGTGTTAAACACAATAATGTACTAAAAATGAGTACATACAAGGTGGGATAATATAACAACCCAAAATTTTCATAAATGTAAATATCCATCTATTAAGTTAGATGATGTACAATCTATCAGTTATATATGAACTCACCTTTTTCAAAGAAATTTTTCGCTTTATTACATTACATTACTCACTTTGCCAATATCTCAATATACAATATAACCTGCATAACTAAAGTTAACGGGCTCAGGCAACCTATCTATGGCAATCCTATCTTCGTATATGTCAAGCAATCATCATAATATATCAAGTCAATATCACAATACCATTATTACAAAGTACATTACTCATATGAGGTATAAATTAAAACATTATATCAAAACGGGCTTTAAACCATTATCGGATACCCTAAACCCTAACCTCATGAAAAGATTAACATATAAAGTGAATGCACAAGCTACTAAAGCATATGTACAAGTAATATAACATCTCATTTGAAATATAAAATCCCTTTAAATCAAAGTACAATTCCTTAAAAGCTCAACGTACAAGTCATTAAGCATGATCTCTAAAATAGTCGTTTTACCTTTGTTTTCATTCTAATTTCTTCACCATCACTTGTGTTCAAGTTACTACACTTAATATAAAATATATAAACCCTAAATATTCCATTCATAAACTTTCATACATCTTTTTGCACTCAAAACCCTAATTCAAAACCCTAAACCCTAAAACCAAGCTAGTTTCTAAACCATGACTCGTTTCTTTGTTTTTATCCATTGTAAACCTCAAACATTACTTAAATAAGTTATAATAACATAAATTACAACATTCTCAATCATAATCCATTATCATTTCATCATTCTACTTCAATTATACAAGAAACGAATCCAGAAAACCCTAATTGTGCCCTAATTGTGATTTTGACCCGTTTACTCATTTTCAGATCATGTCATTCTCAAGTAAGCAACCAAGAGTCATTGTAAACCCATAAAATAAGTTTACAAACCTTTATCTATCATTAACCACAATTTCTTCAACAATGTACGAGAATTACAAAGCTAGAAAACCATAAAAGCCTTATATGAACCCTAATTCCAAGCTACGGCTTATTCTTTCAATTTCAATCTATTTTAACTTAAACCAACAACCAAACTTCATTGATAATACTTTATATAATCCCTAGGATCTGTATTCCATCATTCCTAATCAAGAGTATGCAAAATATAAACCAATAAAGTCAAGAAAACCCTAAACGTGCCCTAATCAAACCCGTGACCTCATTTCTTCGATTCTAATCCATTTTAACCCAAACCAATTGCTAATCTTTGCTAATCCTTCCTATATCAGACCTTGGCTGCATATATTAACTATCCCTAATCATTTATACACGAAATAAAAGCTTGAAAACTTATGAAACCGTAGTCGAACCCCAAAACAGCCCAAACTCCTTCACCATCAATTTTGACCCATTTCAAACCATTCCAAGTGCAAATAACTTATGTGAACCTCTTCTAGAATCCCTTAAGCAGATTATTCACCTACTTAGACCATTCCTTGGTCAAATATGAGAGCACATGGCCTCTCTTTTTGCTTACTTCAGCCGCGGCAAGCACGCGGACACCACAAGAACCAAAACCACCTCCATCAACCTCCACCTTGCACCATAGCCTCTCCAACACAGCCCCTAGACTCTCCACATCATCTCCCATGTGTCCTAACCTGATCGGTAAGATTTCTTGGCCTTTAAGGGTTGGAAATGCTATAAATAGGGGTCTTGGGCACTCATTCAAACTCGCACCACACCTCCTCCTCTATAACCCTTATAGACAACAATCCTTTTCTCCCTTATGATCCTAGGATCATTAAAGAAGTTCAAGAAGTGAATCCTTGAAGAATTGAAGCCCCAGAGTAACGATACAAGGCGTACGAGTGGAAATACTACCCGAAATGACCCATTTCAACCATTTTTGATCATTGAAGCTCAAACCCAAGTTCTAGATATTCTACTTCTGCTCCTACACTCTTATAATGTTCATATAACCCTAAATATACTCTTGTTAAAGTTTCATAACTCATTTCATGCTCATTTTCCGTTTTGATCCAAACCCGTACACCCGAAACCCTAATTTCGTGTTTTACTTAAAACTAAATGTCATAATGATTAAATATTGTTATAATCTATCCTACCATGCTTAACTAATGTTAAAATAACCACTTTTTTGATTAATGAAGGAATTTGAACTTAAAACCCACACGTTTACATTTTGAAACCCTAATTTGACCCGTTTTACTTACTAGCTTAACGAATCGTTATTTTAAACTTGTGTTGCGTTAAATCTTTCAAATTTTAGTTAATTATAACTTATAAAAATGTCAAATGAAATGTTAAATATAAGCTTTGGCAGGCAATTTGGACATGTTTTGTAATTATAATCCATGCAAGGGGTATATATCGTAACTTTCTGAAACATATAACTAAAGGGGCTGAATATGTTATTTTATCAAAGTTATAACTATAGGGGTCTATTATGTCCACTTTCAAAGTCAAGGTTTTACTTTGTATGTCTTTAAAACTTGAAAGACGCAACAGACTTAAAAATGCAACCCTATGGGTCTACTTGAATTTTTCAAACCCCAGGGTCAAAAAATGTTAACATTTTGAAAAAGATATGAAATAACAACACATATCAAAACATATTCAGACATAACTTTAATTAACGCTTTCTCATGCTTTAAATTTCAATAATGAATAAAACGCTTAAAACCGATCATCCGAAAAATTATATGTACCACAATACTAGGTAGCTTCATATTTAAGGAGGTTCAACTTGTATTACGTTTTGGACTGAGTTGTTGGGTTTAGGATTTTAAAGTGCCCTAGCTACCTCAAATATTTACTGAAAAGACTTCTGAATTAAGAAGGCCCGAACGGTGAATAAATAATTCCAAACGCCTCAAATCAAACTCATAACTCTTAAAACTAAAAGTTCTAGAGTACAATCTTTCCCTAATACTCAACATTATTAACTCAGGGTAGTGTGACGAGCTAATTACAACATTTATTATATCAACATTCCTGGTTAAGATATGATTATGTCGCCCACTTACAAATCAAATACTTACTACATCTACCTATCAGGAGAAGTTTATAACCTCTCCTTTACTTATTAACATGTTTTATACCCGCAAGGGGAGGAAACATGCTTGTAACAAACTCTTTCACATACTTTGTTTATCTTATAACAATGGGATTACTTTCCAAAGACTTATACAGCTTTATAAAAACATGAACAACAAGTGTCTTTACAAGTTGATAATTCTAATATTGATATACCATTAATCACTAATGAATAGTTACATTATGCCAAAAGTCCCTCATTATCATGGACCAATACTCAACTCCAGGGTGAACGCGAATATGAGGATAGATCATATCATGATTCGACGAATCCTGTTTTGTTAGCCGGGATAGGTTAAACCAAACACACTATATTTGAATTACATAGTAATATGGCAATTACCTACACCGAGGGCCATTATCTCTCTCTATATATATATATATATCACATCATTTTGGGTATATATATACAATAGTCAGTTTGTGTACCATGAGCTTAGACCAGACTATACTATACCAGACAAGACCATACAAGACCAAACAAACCAAATAAGGCAATAACGGGATAATACATTGTTCTATGAAATATGGTATTCTTTGCGAATATTACGAAAAACGGGTGTATAAAAACAATATCATTTACATAATAATTATGTTTAAACAAGTTATACAACGATGACTTTGTATTTTAAACTGTATATATATTAAACCTATGAATTTTCCTCAACCTTAGATTGACTTTTAGCATTTTATCTTAAGTAAATGAGCAAGTTGCGGCACGAAGGTGGTCAATGGGACTCCAAAGATGGTTGATACTTTATCATTCAAACTTAATGTTTTTTAGATTTCGGGACATGCATTATGTAAAAAACTCTGAATTAAAAATGAATGATAACTAAAATTTTCCAATAATGCTCTTTTTAAAGTAGGTTTTATGATTATGATGTTGTATCCATGCAGTAATACCCCAGATTAGCTTCCGCTGCTATATTGTAAAAATGGGGGTGTTACAGATTGGTATCAGTGCCATGGTTATAGAGAACAAGGTCAAAACCTTAACTATAACCACATTTCTTTTCTAGCCATCAAAGTCCTCCGTGCCACTACATTCCGGAACAAGTATGTAAATATACATATCTATTATACTATTACATAAATAACTTATGTTATTTACGACGGGGTTGTTAACAGAATGATGTCTTCTCCCAACCGCTCTACTTCCGATATTGAGGATGCTTTTCCACTATAATATTCTAACTTGACTATCGGTTTCACCATATTTTTTCCATCTTCATCAAGAAGCAGTTCTTTTAGACACCACAAAAACTCTACAGATAATATGATCCCACCAGAAATCTATCTATCTAGTAAAAATCCTTGTTGAAGACGACAATCTTTTTATGCTAAGGAATTCCCTATTTCATTACCAGATCCTATTACTCCACCGGCTATTTTGACTCTATCTCTAATATTACCACCATCACTGCTATTTAATCCTCGATGTTTCTTTATTCCTGAAGAACTATTACTACCTAAGAAGCAAATCCATTCTCCATATTCTTCCTCAACTATGTTATTTAATTCATCTCGGAATCAAACTTGTAATTTGGTATCACCGTCTTCCTTAATTTATACTTCTATCCCACCATAATTATTGAAATAGGAAAAGGTCAGATAAGGAAGTATCTGAAACATCATGAGAAACAAGTCGAAGATATCTTGAATTATTTATATGAACTCTATCTTCACCGAATTGAGAGAATGGAAGAAGGACGTATAAATGGTAACAAACTAAAGACTAAACTCAAAAAAATCCGTACTCAGATTATCAAACTTCAAAAGAAGCTGTTAGGGCAAAAGGATAAGATTGCCTTTGCTCATTATAGAATTTCCAATCTTGAACGAATCATTGAAGAAATCCAAGCTCGTCACCAAACAAATCAGGAAGATCTTTAGGATGTCATCTACCAGCTCAAAATCATCAAACTCTTAAACTAGTTATAGCTTTATCCTAAGCCACGGGATGTGTGGTATAAATAAAAACGCTTGTCAAATCTTGACTATGTATAGTAAAAAGGCAAGTTATTTATAAAGGCAATCCCGTTTCAATACCTTATTTTTCCAACATATCTCCTTTCATCATCATTTCCACCAATGCCTCATTAGATTCGTCTTTTAATCTAACCTCTAAGTGCTTAAAAATTCAAAAATAAGCATTTTCCTTTAAGCATTTTTCTCTTTTATTACTTTTCAAAACTTATGATATCATTCTTACTACGTATCATCTTTTGTTGATAGAATGCCTCCCAAAAGGACGTCAACATCTGAAACACCAGTCATAACTTTGGATGCCATCCGACAACTAATTAATGATGGCATCTCCTCAGCTCTGAAAGCACAAGCGCTGGCCATGGCAAAGTTTTGACAATTATAATAGAACACTGAACCCAAGAAAGTCCAGTAGCAAAAAGAGGAGAACAACAAAGAATTCATAAACTGTCAACTTCCTACTTCAATGGTACAGAATGAGCTGTTATACTCATTCATTGTTTGAACTACGAGTCATTGTTTTCTCGTAGCAAGAGTGCCGAGGAGACAAGAGGACATTTCTACTGTACGTTACCTAATGATGCCTTGTCCTAGTGGAAATGCACATCCCAGCCTAAGGGATAGCGCATCTAATCAAATCACCTGGACTGAGTTAAAAGGCTTTCTGACGAACAAGTACTGTCCTCGAACTGAGATCAAGAAAATAGAAAGATGACTTTTAGGTCTAACTGTAAAAGAAGGTTATTCACAAGACTTATATTAGAAGATTCCAATAATTAACAATCTTATGTGTTGGGAAATACAAGTCAAAAGGTCAAAGTACTGCTAAGTCAAAAGGTCAAAGTACTGCTAAGTCAAAAGGTCAAAGTACTGCCTGCTTAGTATGGAAAAGTCGAAGTACTGCCTTTATATAGGAAACTTTAAAGGATTAAACGGTTAGTATTATAGTTAACATGTACATTACATTAGTGATTAGTATTAATTAGTATTTGTGTCATACAAGGACTGTACACCTACTAGAGTTATCCTTATGTTTATAAAAGGATCTCTAGGAAGGCATTAGAATGACACACACAACACAACAGAAACAACAACAAAAAGCATTAGTTAGAAGTATTAGTATTGTATTAGGGATCTGCAATCTTAGGCAGATTCAACGTGTGATAATACAAATCGTTTGTTAAATCATTGTGTGTTCTTCTTGATACTGTTAACTAGTTTCCGCATAGTTAATTGTATTACATCAGTGTTTCATTGTTATCGACTTGGATTTATTCAAGGAAGTAACATCCTTTACAGGCTAAAGGTTTATTATACTAAGGTATATCGATCCTACAAGTGGTATCAGAGCCTGTGTAGAGACTCTGATCTAGAAGAACGTTAATCATTCGAAATCTTTTCAAACTTCAAAAAGATGTCTGAAGCTGAACCTATCCCTCCCACCTCATCAGTCACTGCACTAAGAATCCCAATGATCAAGAAAGGTGAATATGACCTTTGGTCCATGAAGATGCGACAGTATATTGCCATCACTGATCATATACTATGGGATATAATCACAAATGGAGACCAAGCCACAACTGATCCTGCATCCTCGTCAGCACCAAAAACTTCGCTTGCTGCTAACGCAAGAAGAAACAATGAGAAAGCCCTTAACATATTGCTTTCTGCAATACCTGATAGACATCTTCTTAGTTTTCATGATGCTGCAGATGCAAGAACTTTATGGTCAGCCATAAAAGCAAGATTTGGAGGAAATGAAGCATCAAAGAAGATGCAAAAGAATCTTTTGAAACATTTTAAACTACAATTGAGACGTTTACTATCGGATCTAGGGAAGAGCTAGATTCAGCATACGAAAGATTTTAGCATATTCTTAGTATGCTTGAACTATATGATGCTAAAGTATCCCAAGAAGATGCTAATTTGAAGTTTCTAAGAAGCCTACCATCTGTGTGGCATGTAGTTGCTACAATGATTCGGGGACAACCCGGATTGGATGAATTGGAGTTTGATGATCTCTACAACAACTTGAAAGTGTATGAGCATGAATTGAAGTCCACAAAATATTGCCTTTCTGTCAACTGAAGTCAAAGGCAGTACTTTGAAACAAAGTACTACTGACCCAGAAAATATCTCAAAAGGATATACTCAGGCTGCCTCAAGCAAGATGCAAACTGCTCCTAACTGTGCTTCCCACTCAGATGAAATCATATGTTCTTTCTTCTCCCAACAAGCATCTGTGCCTACAACTCATGATGATGAAGACCTACTGCAAATTGATGAGGATGCTATGAAAGAAATTGACATTCGATGGCAGGTGGCTATGATAACTGCAAGGATAAGGAAGTTTATGAGGAAAACAGGAAGACCCATTGACCTCAAGCCAAAGAATGGGATCACTTTTGACAAGTCAAAGATTGAATGATTTAATTGTCAAAAGTTGGGTCATTTTACTAGGGAGTGCAGATTTGCTAAATATCAAGAAAACAGAGCAAATGGTCGTCAGGAAAAGAAGATTGTGGCCATTGATGTTTCAAACTCAAAAGCCTTGGTGGCAACAGACAACAATGAAGAAATTGACTGGACCAAGGAATTTGATGCTAAACCAGTGACATTTGCTATGATGGCACTGACTGAACTTGAAGAAGATGATTGGAGCCTGGAGTTTGATGCAGATCATGTGCACTTTGGACAAGATGGACTTGGTGATTTTGACTGGAGCAACATAGCTGATGATACATCAGTATCTCTAGCCTTGATGGCTACAAACTCAGAGGTACCTTACTGTTCCAAATGTAGTAAATCTTATAAAAAGTTGCTTAAAAGCTATCAAACTGAAAGAGATAATTTTCAAAAGGCTAGGTCTGAAATTCTAGGATATCAAATGAGTTTAGAGTCATTAGAAGTCATACTTAAAACACATGAAAAGAATGAATATGCATGGGGTGATAAGTATGAACAGATGGAATATGACTTAAAGATGAGGGATTTTGGGATTTTTAACTAGAAGAAAAACAAAAGAACTAGTCAATTCTTAAAAGAAAGAGATGATTCTAGGTTTAGTATTAAAACTTGGAAAAAATGGACAAATGCTTTATGATACTCAAAATGAATGTATAAAAAAACAAAGATATTTGTCATTTATTATTCTGTATAGGATTTAGTGGTTGGATTTCTTAAAGTAGTGTACGGAAAGTGACATCATCTGGGGAATGAAACTTTGCTGATCCTTTGTATGAAAATTTCAAAAGAGAAAAAGAATACAAAGCAGTACCTCCACCATGGTTACATATATTCACTAGGAAAATGTCTCTTTTACAGGGATAGATGAACTAGCTTATTAGGAATAAGGTCGTTAATCAGAGAATCAAAGTCTAGTCAACCTGAAATTGATTAGAACAAAGTCATTATTGAAGATTGGGTTGATTATTTTTTTAAGGGTGATGATGAAGAGTCTATTTTAAAAACTTTTTAGAAATTCAACAGAAAAATGCTTTGACTCAGAAAATAGTTGAAAACATCTTTTGAAAAACACAGGTCACTAAAATCAAGACAGTGTTGTAAAGGATTAGGAAAAAAGGAGGTGACGGCATAAAAGGAGGGTAAAAACATGTTCTTGTATGTTACAAGTCTCTGATCACCTCAATCAAGGATGTATCCTACATGAAAGAGAACCTAAAACAAACCACCTCTAACTAAGGGAACACAGGTTCAAGGGACACAAGACCAGTCTGGAACAACATCAAAGGGTGAGTTTGAACATAGTAATCTGCTCAGGAATCTAGGTTCCTTGCAAAGAAGTCTTTTATCCCATTCGCAGTACTACAAGGGAAGGGTTGAAAAGTCACTGCCAGACAAAAAATGACTCGAACAGTACTTAAAAATGACTGATAATGTGTTTTATCAGGTACTGCTAGTCAAGAGTACGCATACGCGTAGTACTTTCAAAGTACTGGTTGACCTTATTATCCAAGGATGGATAATATCAAGACCTAGAATCTCATGTTTTTCTCCATCAACAAGGTCTTTCTACCACAAGGATTTCTCACGAACAAATGACACAAGAAAATTTAGCGAAATTATATGGGTTAGAAAGAAAGTACTGTTGGCATCAATGCAAGTACTTTCACAAAATGTCAGTGTCAAAAGGTAGTGCTGTGATAAACCACCAAAACTTGGAGAACAAAAAAGGGGCTTATTTAGATTTTGTGAATAGGATAATGGATATTATACACTCAGCAATTTGAGTATGTAAAACTCCAATTAGGGGTTATTCATGTCAGTTATGATTGAGGTCCAAAAAAGAGTCTAATTCTTTAACGTCGTTTGTATCAGGGCAATCCTGAAGAAGATCTCAAGATTGTGTATAATTGAAGGGTTGTCTTGGGAGTATGACGGAGACAAGGAGAAGTTGTCTGATTTTAATGAATTTCAAAGCAGTGGTTATTGGTTTTGGAAATGATCTAAAGGGAGGAGGATCACGGGCAAATGGGAACCATAAGGACATTTGATAGGACTTTGAGAAAGTTAGTTGTAGAGGAGCTTAAAGTTCAATTCCTTTTTGTTCCTCAAATTTGTGATAAGAAGCTTAATGATTCTCTTCATGTTGGGGTGTCTTATCTTATTCCAAAGTTTAAGTTCGTTGATGAAGATCTGGTGATATTAGAGCTTCTAGAAAGAATGATGTTATACAGTTGGATCTAAGATATTCATTCCTTTGAGGAGTAACTTGTTGGTTGCAAAGAGTAACAAAGGATGAAGCAGTCTTATGACAGAAGATTGGGCATGTCAACTTCAAGAATATTAACAAGTTGGTTAAAGGCAAATTGGTTAGAGGTATCACACTCCCAACTCAATCACAACTTTGGATGACGCCCTTTACACACCCCTTGCTTTTGCCAAGAAGATAGAATAGATCAACGAACAGTCTCGTAAATTCCATGGCTCCATATGGATTTATTAGGGACCTGTTACCAGTCAACGAGTGTTAACATAGGACGAAGTATGCTTGGTGGTATGATGTTGTTGTTTAATTTGGTTGGAGGTGTTTTTCTATTGGCTTACAAGAGGATGAGACTTAATGATATGCTTCTGATCGATTGTGTAAGAGAGAGAGAGACTGACTAAGACATAAAGTGTAGACCATCAGGTGTACCTAGATACCGAGTTCAAGAATCAGTAAGAATGGTTTTGTGCCAAGAAAGAATCAAGAGAGAATTATAGTATTGCAGGGCATACGCCGCAGAGCAAAATGGTGTCATCAGAACGAAAGAATAGGACTCTTCATTGAGCTACTAGAACTATGATAGCAGACTCTCTTTTACTATTCCATTTTGGGTGAATCAGTCAATATTGCTTGTTATGTGCATAACGAGTTTTGGTAACTAAACCTCCAAATGAAAGAATCCTTTATGAAATTTTGATTGGAAGATCTCCTAACTCAATTTCTGAGACCTTTTGGTTGTCCTCTGACTATACTTAATACCCTAGATCAATTGGGGTTAAGTTTGATGGCATGCAGATGAAGGCTATCTGTTGGATACTCAACAAGCAGAAAGGCTTCTATAGTTCTATAACAGGGTAACAGAAAAGTTTAGATTGTATGTCCTTCATGTAGACTTTCTTGAGAATCAGAGGAAATCAAAAGGAAAAGGTCTGATTGGATGTTTGATCTTGACTTTAATCCTTCAATGAATTTTTTCTGTAAGGAAGATAAACTTGCTTGATTCTAGTGGAGAACAAGAAAACGCAACTATGATGATGTTGAAGATTTAGAAGACCTCCATCTGTTCATTGTTCATGGGCTCCAAACAATCATCGCAGCAGAATAAGCTATTTCAGTAGGAACGATACTACTGACAAAGAATGTTCCATTTCTTCTGAGAACAAGCTCTACATGATGTGCTTGTGAGTTTGATGCATCAAGATCTCTTGTTTAAAACTATAAGATGCTCAATGGAAGCTTTGAAGAGGAGTATGAGGAGAATAGCTCTTGATGAAAAGGGGAAAAGAGTGTGTCAACAGTAACTTTCACTCTAAAAAGTACTGCAACCACTTCTCATGTACTGGTAATTACACTTAGATTCTGGATGATGAATTGTTCCAAAAGATGTGTTTTTCTCTACAAATTCCTTTGGATGATGAAAATGAGGAAGATGGAGAGCTGATTACCACAACATGGATTACACATTGATGTCATTCTACTTCTACACTTAGAATCTTCATAAGAATCATCTCAGAGTTAGATTATGTAACGTTACTGCTGGGATTTCCAAGAAGAAATAGCTTAGAAGTGTGTTCAGACAAACATCAGCCTTGTTGTCGTTTTATATACATATGGTAAAACAGAACTAACACAAGATCAGAGGACATGCTTGTTTGTTGTTTCTTTCTCAAGAGGAACCCAGAAGTCTTCTCACGCTTTAGCAGATGAAAGTTGGGTTGAAGCGATGCAGAAGAACTGCTTCATTTCAAGCTACAAGATTGTATGGGTCTTATGTGACTTACAGATGGAAGGAGAAGTGATTGGTACTAAATGGGTTTTAGAATATAGAGAGATGAACGGTGGTAACAATTGTCAAGAATAAAGCACGATGGTTCGCACATGGGTTACAGATTAGAGATGGTTGTTAGATATGATGAAGTTTTTGCAACCTGTGCCAGATGAAAGCAATCAGACTCATTTTAGGATTTGCATCTTTTATCGGCTTTCTTGTCTATCAGAGATGTCAAAAGTGCTTTTTTATATGGCAAATCAAGACGGAAGTGATGTCAAACAGCCTCAGGTTTTGAGATCCTGCTCACCCAAACAAAGTCTACAGAGTAGTCAATGACTCTATTGGTATTACATCAAGCCAAGATGCATGGTATGAGAGACTTTCCACTTTTCTTTTATACATGGATATAGGAGTGGGGGTATTGATTAAAAACTCTGTTATTAAGATAGGATAGAAGAGATATCTATGTTGGTTATAGGTTTATGTTGATGTATATTTTTGGATCAACAAGTTTCTATGGTGAGGATTTTGAAGATCTTATGCAAAAGGAATTCACGGATGCGTTCCAAAGGTGTGAACTCACGTGTTTCTTGTTGTTGGCGCGTTCAGTCAACGCACACTATGTGGTTATTTTTTATTCGCGCAAGGGAAAATGTGAACTCCGCTCATTTCAACAATTGTGGATTTATAACATTAACGCTCAGATGCTCGTACCAATGTAAGCTCCTAAAATCTATGAGGGATCAGATGAAGAGTGTGAAGATGTTGTTTGTACATACTTTACAGGGTATATGGGTGTCTAATTGTACCTATCTTCGCGCCTCACGGACCAGACATATGTTTGCTTTGTTTGGTCTTTGTGCAGTTTCACGCGCACTCACGCCAAAGGTTCTTACAGCATGCTGTAAAAAAGGGTTTTTAGGTACTCAACTCCACTCACTCAACACAAATTAGGTTTATGTATCTATAGGGATTCGTACTTTCATTTAGAAGCTTTTCAGACCTGTTTGACTATGCTTGGGACAATCCATGATAGCGACGATCAACTTTCACGGGGAGATGTCAATATCCTTAGAAGTAAGACTGGTACTCTTGGCAATGCAAGAAACAAACAATGGAGGCTATGTATTAAGAGGCATAATATGTAGCAGCTACATGTTGTTTGTCTCAGGTACTTTGGATGCAAAATCAATGCTGGATTACTGGATTTAACTTCATGAACACTGAAATCCATTATAGATATGAAATTCCATATGCATTGTGAAGATCATGTTTTCACTCAAAGAGACTAAGCATATCAAGATTCGACATCACTTTATCCGAGATAGTTTTGAGCAAAGCTCATTAATGTTGTCAAGGTTCTATTGATGACATGTAGCAGATTTACTCACCAAAGGTTTTGACTTGGCCGATTTAACTTTTGGTGGTATTATTGGATGATGACCTATAGCTCATTTAATGGGTGACTAATATAAGTATGGTGTCATGTGAAGTACTGTTATAGTTAGAAGGAATCTTTGGAAGATTAATTGTTATGCTTAAGGGTGAGGGATGTGAATGATGTTCAGGTTTTCAATGATGTTTGAAGGGATTTTTGAAAAATTACAGGGTAGTGATTGACAATTTGGGTTCTTAAAAAGCTTTTTCGGTTTTGAATTTGAAAGTACTGCTCAAGCTACACGCAAAGTACTGCCCGTTAGAAAGTAGCTTAGGACAACTAAGTAACTATCTAAGCGTGTTAGGTTCAATGGTCAAAACACGCATTTTGGGTTACAGCTGAATTTACAACGGTCTCATTCTGTGCGCGATCCCATCGACTATATTGTGCAACTGGAATTGCAGTTTCGCGAGACTCTCTGTCATCTCTTTTTACGCGCATTCACAAGTTTGTACAACTCAACTTCCGATCGCACAATCACTTTATATCAACTTGCCAATATTCGCACTTGTAGAAAGCATACATGATTGCGTGGTAGAAACGCTCGCGCGATATAATGCTGGGGGGATTTATTTTTCTTGTGTGTTTTGTTTATTTAATTTGATTTTTTTTTTTTTTTTTTAATTTTTAATTTTTATTTTTTCATTTATTTTTTTTTTTTTATTTATTCTTGTAGTTTTATTTAAGAGCTTTTTGTTTTTTCGTCTTTGTGTTTTAAATTCTTTGATTATCTCACTAGATGATCATTTATATTCGTCTTGTTAGTTAATCTGATCTCATTGTTCCGTGGCTTCAACAATTCGGGGCTTACAGCTTCTCTTAGTGGTTACATGCAGGGGAGACTCTCTTTAGTGATACACTGGGAGGTTTGGTGGCGAGTTGAGTGGTGGTGGGGTGGGTTGGGAGTGGTCGGAGGGGACTGGTTGGAATTGGTAGAGGTGTCGGGCGGGGTAGTGGGGGGAGGGGCGCGGTGTGGAAGGTAGGAGGGAGTGGGGGGCTGGGGGTGGGGAGGGGGATTGGTGGGAATTCGGGAGGTGCTATTGGGTTCTGGTTAGAAAAGATGGGGGATTTGGTGGGTGGGGTGTGGCTGGGCGGGTCGGGGTTGGTGGAGTTGCGGGAGATGTGGTGGGGTAGGGGTGATGGGAAGTGAACTGTGAGGGTGGGCGGTCGTGTTTTGTATCGGTATCCAGGTCTTTTTGTTGGTTGTTGGTGTGGATTTACTTCTTATTCTTTTTTGCTTCTTTTTTTTTAGTTTAGTTTTTGTATCCTGGGTGTGTTGTTATTCGCTCATTTTTTTTTTTTTATTTTTCGAGGTAGGTGTGTTTGTTGTTTTTGCAGGTGTGTGGTGTGAGGAGTTGGGATTGATGCAGCTGCATAAGAGTGTTGGACTTCGTTTTGTTCACAATTTCGAAAAATCTTTCTTCATTTGCGGGTTATTTTTTGATCTGAATAAATACGACTATCAATTGATGTAAAAAATACCCCCATAAACAAATACCCTATACACATATACCACGAAAAATCACCCACCACGCCGCCCCCGTACTGTCAGAGAACCACCAGCCCCCCACTCAGACCATCCCTCCTGGACCCCCCCACGCTGGGGGGGAGGGCAGGGATGGGTGGGTGTGGGTGTTCGGGGGGGGTGGCGGGGGGGGTGGGCGTCGATTTCGAGGATGACGGGTTGCCGGTGGTTGGCGATGTAGGTGGGGGATGTGGTGTGGTTGGGGGGTGTAGGGGGGTGGGGGTGGTGGTGTGGGGAGGGGGATGGGAGTGTGGGGAGGGTGGGATTGGTGTTGGGTGTGTGTGAGGGTTGGGGTACTTGGTGTTAGAGTGGTTGGTGAGGCGGTGGGGTGGGTGGGTAGTGGGGGAATAGATGAAGATGTTTAACGTGTGGTGGGGACTTTGCGTGATCGTGATTTGGTTTAATGGAGTTATTTCGTTATATTTTTTTATTTTTTCGTTCAGTTTTTTATTTATCTTTTGTAATTATCTTTTTTAATTTTTTTTTACTCAGTATATTTATTTCTGCTTTATTTTCTCTATCTTCTTTTACTATCTTTCTTTTATCAAATCATTGATTATCTCACTGGATGCTCAATTAACTACTCTTTGTTAGTTAATCCTGATCTCATTGATCCGTGGCTTCAACAATTCTGGGCTACAGCTTCTCTAAGAGTAATCAATGAGGTGCCTCACATTCGAGCAATGGTAGCTGGGAAAAGGATTTTGATTTCAGAGGAAACCATTACGGCTGATCTTCTATTCGACGATGCTGATGGGGTTGATTGTTTTCCAAAGCAAGTTATTTGGGACTCGCTCAGGGACATTGAATGAGGGTTAATTTGGCACACTTACTTTTTCTAAACCTCTGTTTAGCCCTCAGTGGAAGTATTTGTCCATGGTTTTACTTCACTGTCTAAGTCCTAAGAGTGCTTCATCGAGCGAACTAATTGGGTTCTAACATAGCATCAGCTCTGGTAGGATTAGCAACCAACCAAAAGTTCAACTTTTCTTTGATGATAATGAATGGAATGCTAGGACATATTTCCAATGGTACACCTTTTCTTATGTATCTGATTTTTCAATGGTTTTTTGGAACAAAAACAATTGAGGGGATTAAACCAGACCTCGGATTTTCTACCATCGGTTTACTTCTTTCCTACTACTGTCTTTATTTTATGACGAAAGCATCCAGTCTAAGTTCTCTTGTGGATTACACTTTGACTCCACTATGTTAGAGGTCGTAACAGCATTTAGCAGAGAGGGGAAAGCAATAGTACTAGTCTCATTCTAGGGCTGCAAGTTCTCCAAGGGGGAATGCTAATGGTACCCACTACTCAAAGTGTGCTATAAGGTAGTAGTCTCAAGGTACTGTGATTTACAGGTACTGTGTTAGCACAGATACTGCTGATTCAAGTACTGCTGAGCACAGGATGATGCAATTCAAGGTGCTGCTGATTATTCCTCGATTCCCAAATGTTTATACTCAACAGATGCTGTCTCAAACATCTGGGGAGATGAGGGACTTTTGGATCTATATGCTTTAAAACAGGGAAGTTAGGAGTCAAGAAGCAACCATTTTCAAGCCAAACAGATCGCAAGCTAAGGTCAAACTCAAGAAACGTCAAAGAGTGTTAGAGCATTAGTGGTCAAACACACGCTTTTTTGGGTAGAAAGTCGGAACCTTAAGAAGAAAAGAGACTCTAAATAACTAATCAATTAATAATTATTCAACCGACCAATTTTATTCCATAAAGTATCATTAAATTTTCTTAATGTAAAATTATCAATATCAATATTATACCCTACATCAAATATAAATAATATAAATAATCCACATTCAACTATACTCTTCCAAATACCTCACAATTCATAATCCACATCATTCCCTTAAAATTTAATACCCTAATCAATCATCAATTCTTTAATACCACATAATAACAGAAATATTAAACACATCATCTTTACATAATACTAACATAAAATAATTTTCTTAATTTTAACAATTTTTATACAAAATAATATATAAATATATTATTCAAATAAATCTATACCAAGTCATAAACACCCACTTACTTAAATAAAATATAATTATTCCTTTCCTTCAATATCAAAATTCCAATCAATATACTTCTTTCCTATTACCTTAACCATAAAACAATATTAATAAACATTCAAATCAACAACAATAACTCCATCTTCAACAATCATAATTACCCCATTCCCACACACCCACACACATCCACACCCTCAAATCCCCCTCCCATTACCCTTTCAAAAATGATCCTCAACCAAAATCCTACTAAACCACAACCAACAAACATCTCATATTCTCACCCCAATAATCTTCTAATATACTCAACCCTTTCCATTCATCTCATCCCATCTCTCCCATTAATTACTAAATCCTACCTTCACACCCCACTCACAAAATAAACCTCCCCACCCACAAATAAACTAACTGAACCACTTCATATAAAAACAACATAACCTTCACCTCAAAATCCCTAACAACCTACACCACACCCATCCTCCCATAAATACAACTAAACCTACACCCACCCATCAACAAACCATTCAAACTAACCATTTACTCACCTTCTCCCATCTCACATTACTACTACCTGTCTGCCTCATCATCATACACTGTCTGTGCTCGCCCCTCCACAACTTATCTCCTCACCTCACCCACCGCCAATAAGTGCAGTACACCGCCACATCACTTGTCCTGCCGCATCACTACAACGTCTGTGTCCAACATACCACTGATCCACAAACAGTCTTGTGCACTCAACTATAACAACCAAACTGTCAGACCACTCGCATCTCCAACACCACTAGTCCGTCCCCTCACCCACACCCAGATATGATGTCTCTTATCTCAATCAACTCCCATCACTTGTCTAACCTCCAACACAACTCGCTATACAATACAACACCACATCTCTTTTACATCCCTACTCAACCTTATATCTCGCACACATAAACATATTCATATCCATCAAAATCACTATTTATGTCTCACAAACCATCAATTGAATACCCTATACCACATACAAAACATGATTGCACCTACCATATAAAAAAACTCATAAACACCCAAACCTATCTATATTAATTACACATCCATGTTAGATTCTCAACCCTACAAAATGACTTCTCTAACGCTAGTCACCCTCTTCTCTTCAATCTCACCTTCTCTCGTCATATTCTCTGCGCACACCACTGTGCACCTCATCGTGCTGAAGTCCCAACTCTCGCTACTCATGTCACTATCAAAAAGTATGCACATACCTGTGCGCTCTGTGCCCCTCCATCAAGTGTCTAAACTGCCTGTGTGCTGAAGCACCTCTCGCTCTACACACACAAATCGATGTTCCTCTCACGCACTGATATCTTCAACTCTCACCAGAGTCTATTCTGCTAACTTAATAACGAGATCCTCATATAGTGTCAAAGAATACCGACGACTCCTAGCACCTCGCGCATACTATAAGAACTCAAATTATCAAAACAT
The DNA here is from genome assembly GCA_026074375.1 of Tanacetum coccineum. Classification (NCBI taxonomy): domain Eukaryota; kingdom Viridiplantae; phylum Streptophyta; class Magnoliopsida; order Asterales; family Asteraceae; genus Tanacetum; species Tanacetum coccineum. The sequence continues at coordinate 28,082 of BQNB010001882.1, read as the reverse complement.
CCCAATCCATTGACGAGTGATCGTATGACTATCGAGTATATGAGCGCAATCCATATCTATTATCTAAGAGCATATCTTATCCTTCTATGTTGCTGCAAAAGATTAGATTGCGCTATAGTTGATCGGTAACACTCCACGACATGTCTACAAGATATAAAAAGCCTGAGCCACTTTAGTCTCAACAGCGTAGAGTATCAGACTAAGTGCACCTTCATATATCCCATCGGAACTCGTGTGACATGACTAAACCAGCGTGATGTGCACAGCGCATAATCAGTAATAGCTCTACATGACTAGCCGTATACATGAATGAATACTATTAGCACAGCATATCTTCTATTGTAATAGTCGAAGACCGAGAGAGTTCCGTCACCACTCATACACTCTTATGTATTAACGTGTAACACGCAAGTTTGTGAGGGACATTCTGAAGTTTGATTGCCTCGAACACATCCTCCCTCACGGCCAGTCGAATTCCAATGTACCTACTATATCCTCTATAAGTCAGGCTAACTATCTTTGAAATGAAAAATATGTGGATCTAGTTCATCAATCGACAGTTGCCACAGAGATATAGCTCGTCGCTTGACTTCACAAATACATCCCCGATATATACGTTGCCCGCGCGAGCGACGCTCCTAGAACTCAGAAGAAAGAATCCGCACCCCCTACCTCTTCTATGCCGTGCATCAATTGTAGCCAGTTGTAGAATACACTGTAAATATTGACTATCTACAAAGCAATATAACGGACTTTTGAGGTAGAGAAGGATCAATATCCGTTGTATAGCTTTAATAGTTGTCAAAATAACTATAAGTGGTTCTCAACCTCTCACTCATGTTTCTGACTTATATGTAGAGAATTGGCCGACCCTGTCTGACGCTCAAACGGATCATCTAGGGTACAACGACGTCTGTTCCTACATGATCCCGCGCTCCCTGGTAGTATATCAATGAACGTTTACACTCCTTAAGTCACCGCTCGAGTATTCATCACCCTAACCTCTTGTATTAATGGCTCATCGACGTCGCTTGAAGTGCGTCAGACTAGTCAGCGAGAGTAGCACTGAGATTCGAGATGTCCTTTTTCTCCGAGTACCAAAGAACTGACGTAGCCACTGCTCCGTGAAATGCGCGCTACTAAGCGCTCAAGCTCATATATCAATCACTTTATGTTCTCTGCCTGAGAAGGAAGTTACATTGTTCCTGCTCACTTCGGTTTACTATTGACGCAGAGCAAGACGTTTACTGTTCAATGAAAGCAGTTACAGCTCAAACTGATTGTATACAAGATATGCATCAGAAGAATGAAAGGCTTAAAAGATCTTAAGGCTAGTATTGCTACAATGGACAATACAGATGATGTGAAAACAAGAAAGACCAAATCTTTCAAGAAACTTGAAAGTTCAGCAAGTGGAAATTCAAGTTAGGGGGGGAGGGGAAAATTGTGGAAATACAGTCAAAAGGGCAAGTATGTAAGTTGAAGATCAAAAGTACTGCTGAAAGTCAACGTACGTCGTAATATAGGAACCTTAAAGGATTATTAGTATTTAACAGTTACATTAGTAGTTATAATGTAACAGTTTCTAGTGATTGTATTAATTAGTGTTTGGTGTCATACACGGACTGTATACACTCTATAGAGTTATACTTTTTACTATGTTGCTAAAAGGATCTCTAGGAAGACATTAGTATGACACACAACAACACAACAGAGAACAAAAACAAAAAGCATTAGTTAGAAGTATTAGTATTGTATTAGGGATCTGCAATCTTAGGCAGATTCAACGTGTGATAATACAAATCATTTGTTAAATCATTATGTGTTCTTCTTTATACTGTTAACTAGTTTCCGCATAGTTAATTGTATTACATCGGTGTTTCATTGTTATCAACTTGGATTTATTCAAGGAAGTAACATCCTTTACAGGCTAAAGGTTTATTATACTAAGGTATATCGATCCTACAAATAGTGCATGCACGTTGCGGTGGGGTTGTTTTTGTGAGCATTGGTAAATGAGAATGTACTCAATTCGTGCTAAAATCCCTACTAAACGTTTAGACGGAAACTTAGAAATAAAATTGTAAATATAATTTGTTTCAATAATTTTTAAAAAAATAAATTTTACACTTTAAAAAAAATTATTAGGGTAAATTACACCGTTGGTCCCCAAGGTCAACCCCGTTTTCCCGTTTGGTCCCCAGAGTACGGAGACTCTCATACGGGATCTTTTTTTGTCACTGTAGTTACCCGTTTGGTCCTAGGAGCCCCGTTATGGGTAACGATTGTTATCTCCTTCGTTACCCAGGCCACGTCGCCTTTCTGTTGAAGGGCAGAAGCATCTTTTCATTATTATTCAGCGTTGCATGTTTGGTCCCTGACCCTTAGTATACTACAGTAACGTTTACTATTCTACTTTTTTGTCGTTTAGCGCTCGCGCGTTTGGTCCCTCATTTATTTTTTTCCCACGCCTATATATATTCCCGATACCTTAGACTTTTACAGTTTCACACCTAACTTTTCATAAAACTTTAGTATCAACCTATAAATAACTTGTTACAATCCTACTCTTTTTTCAATAAAAAATGGCCTGCATCGAAGAGATTGCAAAAGATGCAAAGCTTATTGAAATTGATGATCAATTGCTAGTCTTAATCAAGAGATAAGTGAAGACTGAGTTGATGCTTGAGGAAAAGTTTAGAGATCTACGTGAGAAGGTTTCTAATTTTGTGAAAGAAATTGAAGACGGGGTAAAGGAGGTTGAGCGGTTAAGTTGTAAAGATGTGGCGAAGGAAACTGTACGTTTGTTCAGACATGGACAAAAGCGTGAGTTGTATAAGATGACGCGTCCCCAGATGATGGTGAATGAATCATATCTTAGTGTTCGAGAAGCATACCTTTGTTAGTAAGAAGAATTTAGGGAGACTAGATTAGGTTTTGCTTGGTATTTGGTTATTTCTGGTGGTTTACTTGTTTATTCGTTGTTTGAGTATGTGATTTAGTGATTCTGGTTGTTAGCATATAACATTTTCAAATGATTTGTATTGTTTGTTATGTTGTTGATTAAGTAGTAGTAAAAGTAGTATTCTTTTTTAAACTACCCAAGTTGATCAAATAGAAGGAAGGAAAATCAAATATCCCCCATTGGTTCCTAACCCTGATTGAGTTGTAAAAGTGTAAGTTATCCAAACATCAACATACAAAACTATTCAATGCTGATTACAACACAAAGTCATCATTTAATGATTTTACATTACTGTGAATAACTTAAGAAAGAACAACAGAAAACAAAATATAATTACAACATCATCCATTTAAAGCTTTTTGATGGCTTTAACAAATTCCCTTTTTTCAAAGGTACGCATCTGAGATTCGTTGATGTTCAACATTAATTGTTGGCGCATCTCCATCTCGTGTTGTTCAACTTCCCTGTAAAAAGTAACAGTTTTCCATGCACGCATACCCTTTTTAACCTTTAACACGTTAATAATTCCCCGCCTTTTTTCAAACTTTTGTCAACATCTTTCACAACATCCAATAGTTTTTATGCTATTTGATTGTCGTTCGTAACCTCCCTTTCCATTTACATAACCCACAAAAGAGCATAATTTTTTTATTTTACGGCTTGTTCTAGTTCTTGTAGATGACCACCTGTTTCTGAACGTTTAAGATCCACTGTTGAAGTTTCTATGCGTTTGCGCTTCATGTTTGTTTTGGAAGATGAACCTGTTTCTAAACCTTTGAGATCCATTTTCGCAGTTTGTATGCTTTTTTGTTTCATGTTTGTTTTGAAGATGAACCTTGTGATCAAGTGTGTTAATTTGCATATGGGTTTGTGGTAAGGGTTATGATCTTTCATAACCCTTAACGGTCATGACATTTCATTATCACCAGTTAATATGAAGAGTTATGATTTTCCGTTCGTCACTAAACTTCTTTGCATTATTTCATATTTGGTTCTGACTTTAGTGTTCCCTACCGTATTGTTTTTTGTAAAATCTACAAACTAAATATGATGTATCAACAAATGTGAGAAATAGTATACGTATTGCCTTTGGACCGTCAACTGCATTAAATTTTTTGTTGATATTTAAGGGGTCATATTCCCAATCGTTTCAAACACAAACATTTTCAACTCAATAAACATCTTCAATCTAAATTCCCAATAAACAAAAAATGGCTTACTTCCCACGACTAGATGAACTTGCGGTAGCTGCTAACTCTAGGGGGTTGTTTGAACGGATGTTGATGCACTGTGATCGGGATAATGCAAGAGATCTTGAGTTTGCAAATGGTCTCCACAACTTATGGGTTGAGTTGCTTGAGCGTACAAACGAAAGGCAACTGTTTATAACTGAACTGAAGAGTTTGTATCCATCAGCCAAGAGGTACAAGATCCTAGAGTGTCTAAACGAGGATAAAAAACAAGATCTTATTCTGTTGTTGGAGCTTCGAAAAGTGATTTTGGGAAAATATCGGCAGGTGTTAAAAAAGATTGATTTGATTGAGAAAATCCACACTTTGTAGAAGTGTTGTGATCTTTTAAGATTCATGTATTAGATTTATGGGTATGTCTAAAATATTTATGCTTTTATTTGATTGTAATGCTGCTATAGTTTTTGATGTTAACCCAAAGTACTGCATGGGTAAATTACAAGTTGGGATTTTAGTACACACGTGGCAAATAAAATAAAATCATTACACCGTTGGTCCCTAATGTTAGTATATCACACGTGGAGCATAAATAGTTTATGTTGCACCATTGGTCCCTAAGGTTAGTATGGTCTATTTTCCTTTCCTGCCTTCTACATGTCTTCCAAAGGAATATGGTTTTAAGGGAGTATGCGTGTAATGACAGTGCTAATTAATGAAAGTTACATAGAGCCTAGTGGATGTCAGCTACGGAGCTGTCATATCTTAGATATCTAATGATTAGATTATCCATTTTACCACTAAATTAAGTTCATTTTTGCTATTTAAGTCTTCTTACCCTACTTGATCTTCAATTCAAATTTTTAAACCAAACATCCACCGTCATCAACAATTAAAAAATGGCCAACTTCCTACGTCTATAGGAACTTGCAACTGCGGTAAACTCTAACAACTTAAATGACGCAATGTCGGTCTATATTCAAAGGGAGATCAACACATATCTCCAATTTGCAGTTGGATTAAGCCACTTGTGAGATTTGTTGTACAACCGGGTTAATGAAATGAGAATGTTGTTAGCTAAGCTGAATCTGTTTGGAGGTCCATTAGTTGTCCAATGTGCCAAGTATCTCAAGCAGTTGTCCAAAACAGAAGTGCTTAGGATGTTGGAGGTAAGGAAGACGATAGCGGAAGTACACATCAAAATGCATAAAAAGATATATTTCCTTGCAGTTCTTATGTTATCTTGATCATATTTTGGTTATTTGGGTTATCTTATTTTGTTTTGTATTTTTTATGTCGATGGGGATGAATGGATGATGAATAGGTTGGTGATGATGGTTGTCTTTGGGTCATGGCCTAAATTGTATTTTTGTATTGTACAATCACTGTTTATAGTTTATACCGTTAGTGAATATATGTTAACGTTTATGTATATTCTTTGTGTTTTGATTTCACAATGTTGTTGACACTTGTTTGGGTGTCTGGTCGATTCATTCCTACAAGTACATATAATACCATGTTTGACAAATCAAAATCAAATTAATTGAATATTCGTTATCAGAATGCATAAGATTGTCAAAATTCTCCTAACTTGTAGGCTTTTCATAACCACCCGAAAGTTACAACACTTACTATTACATCATAAAACATAGCAAAATATCAACTACCAAATAACAATAACACCAATGGGTCTTTATCAGCCTTTCTTTCGATTTTCATACTTGACCATCTCTTCTTGGGTGACTCTAATCCTCTTACTCAGTCTTGTTTCTACAACATGTTTATCATCCATAGATTCATCAGTCACTTCTTGATTAGATGAGAGTGCTTCAGCTTGATCATTAGCAATTTCAATGACCTTTTCAGCAACCTCTACATGAACATTGTTTTGAGCAACCACAACCTGGATTGGTTGGTCTAACCCAACAAATAAGTCTTCAGTTGCATGTAAAGGATCATCTTGCCAATCAACTTTAGTACCTGTTGAATCATTCTCAGGAGAATCCTAACCAAAATGCTCACATGACTTTCCACTTATACTAGCATCATTATCCGTGTCATACTTTAAACCATAAAAATCATATGGACTATCATTTTCCTGGCTTAACTTCACAAGGACGGTATCCAGTGACGAACTAAAGTCTTCAAAAGCCTCTTCCTTAGTATCTTCTTCCTGGCTAAGCTTCTCTCTTAGTTTCTTTGTGGAAGACTCTAACTCCACTTGAACTTCTTGCAAAACCTTGATTTCATGATCACAAACAACCTTCCAGTTAAACTTTTCAAGAGACTCTACTTGACTAACTTTTTCCAGGCTTAGCTTCTTTATCACTTTGTCAATGCTAGACTGTAATTCAAGGTTAATTTTCCCCAACACCTTGATTTCATCATCATGTTCAACCATTTTTAAGACTTATAGATGATAGTGAACTGTACCCCTTGATATGTAATTAAATGGATGGGATGATTTATTTTGGTGATACGTGCAAGGTATACTTATAGAGGCGGGAATATTACCCGGCAAACTAAAAGGGACACTTTAGGGATCATGGAACAAACTTGTAGTTAATATTATCCCTACTTTCTATCTGTTGAGGCACCAACCATGAAATTGATTGTTGTATGTATAGGAGGTCAAGCACTTTATTTTATCATAAACCAAACACCCCCATGAAAGGGTGTTTTATAAGGAACCAACGGTGCAAATTAACAAATGGAAAAAAAGGCGGGATATTATATGTGTGGACAAGCAATGCAGGAACCAAATGGTGAAAAATGTATAACTTCATGGACTACTAGTGAAATAAATAAAACTCACCTATTGAGGGGTATGAGATTGCAGGATTTACAATTTTTTGACATAATCACTGACACACACAAAATTAAAACATAAACCATCGCCTGTTCTTGTAACACACACAAACAAAAACCTTAATTCGAAACAAAATACTGGAATCTATTTGCTTGATTATACCCAATAAACTTAAATCTTTCCAAATGGATGCAAGTGGTGGTAGTTGAAGCAACTCTCTTGTCTGGCCGATTGTTGGTAAAACCAATGTTTAATTATCTTTTTTATGCATTGTTCTTTTGAGAGGGTCTATTATTGATTTCAGTTTTATTAATCTTTATAGATGATAACGGCGTCGTGGATATGAACTGCATGATGGATAACCTAGAAAAGATGGTAGCGAGTCTAGAAATGGGGTTTGCCTACCTTAAAAATAAGCAGATGCTTGAAAGACAGGAAACCAAACCCAACAAAGGTAACACTTAATCTTAACGCGTCTCTAGTAACTCTGGTTACAAATAGTTTGCTAATCAAACATTTTTGCTTTCAGAAACACCTTTTTATGATGATACAACCGATGAGGACATTGCAGAATTTGAAGTTCCATCTAAATCAAAAAGTTCCACATCCAAGTCAAAAAAAGGCTACAGGTCATAAAGTTGTCACCCAAAAGGTTCAAACAAATGCATTTCCTGCTAAAAGCCATGTTCCAATAAGGAATTGCATACTAGGCCTTGCAGCACCTCCTACATGGGCTTCTATTGGCAACAAAATCTTTGAAACAAGAAAACCAAAAGATGCAATAGTTGCAGGTCAAGACAGAAAGGGGAAAAAGAAGGTTTGAACAAGGGGGATTGTTGTTTCAAGTTAACAATAGACACTTTAAAAGTGGACATTTTAGTTTGTGTTTAGTAATTTACCCAATTTGTTACCTTTAATGTTTGTTTGTTCATACATTGGATGGTTGTTGATCAAATAGTTATGTTTAATCATCTAATATTTTGCTTATGCATCTTTTGTCCCTTTAAATAATGTTGCTTGTGGCTTATTTACCTTGTGGATGATTCAGATATAATCCACTTATGGCTTATGTATTGAGAGCATGTTATGATGTTTTTTGAGATCATTCAATGAATGGCCTTATACTTGTAGCCTATTATGTCTTTACATCATTTCTGTTCTGTTTCAAATGGCCTTGGGAGAATGGTAATGTGGTGTCTAAAATAATACAAGTTCAATGTTTCTAAAAATCAGGACCATTTGTGATAATTATAAATTTATGATATTTCATATTTCGTCCCTGGAAGTCTATTTAATGATGTGTCATAAATTATGTTTTCCCAAAACACATGTTCCCACCATTTTGTGTGTGTCCAAAGATTTGTTTCCCACCATTTTGAGGGTGGATGTTCCAAAAGAGCTTGTTTTCCACCAGTTTTTTGCGTCATCCCAAAATGACTTACACACTATAGTGGTATGTTCTCCGTTTTAATAATTCCTAAACTAAATTTAAAAATCAGGAACTTATCGCTGATGATGGTCGCAAACTCCTATAACGTGGTCGGGAAACCATGCATAACACATCAGTATTTATCACCTGAAATATATAATCCGATTTACCTATTCTGCATGGATATTCATCTCTTAGCAGACTGTGTCGTCTCAAAACAATGTCTAAAATAATACAAGTTCAATGTTTCTAAAAATTAGGACCATTTGTGATAATTATAAATTTATGATATTTCATATTTCGTCCCTGGAAGTCTATTTAATGATGTGTCATAAATTATGTTTTCCCAAAACACATGTTCCCACCATTTTGTGTGTGTTCCTAAAGAGTTGTTCCCACCATTTTGTGTGTGTTCCCAAAGAGCTATTCCCACCAGTTTTTGTGTCTTCCCAAAGTGACTTAACACACTATATGTATTCCGTTTTAATAATTCTAACAATAAATTTAAAAATCACAACTTATCGCTGATGATGTCGCAAACTCGCAGCACACGTGGTCGGGAAACCTCTGCATAACCACATCTAGTATTTACAAAAGAAGACCTTCTCACTGAAATATTAATCCGATTACCTATTCTCTGTATTCATCTCTTTACAACTGTGTCAAAACAATGGCTACAAATTCTCACTTACACTGATTTCACCTATAGATGCCGGAAAATCCCTAACATTGATCCTCCTGTTGGTATTTTTGCTAATCGCCATACAAGGTTATGTAAATATGAGTTTGTGTCGTTAGATCCGAGACTGGAGTCTTTTGACGATATAGAAGGTAGTTATGTTCCAAGTGTCCTTAGAAATCCCCAATGGGTTGCATCAGGGAAGGAACTTGATATAGTCTTTTGATGATATAGAAGGTAGTTATGTTCCAATGATAGAACAAATAGATATCCTTGGAATTTTGTATTTGCAAAGTAGATTGTTCGAGTCGCGTGGGTGTTTGCTTCTTGTATGTAGACATGATATTGACTCTAAAGAGTTTACTATTTACGAGATGGGGAAAGGTTGTCCTGTGTGGAAGGTTAGGTACGTTGTGAATACCGATGAATTTATGACTCCACTTCCTGATCGATGGTTGATTTGGTCGAGTTTGTGGAGTATTGGTTTGGGAGAAAGGGAACAGGATTCTTTTTTGGTAATCAATATCACTAGAGTGTTTCTAAAATACAACATCATATATAAGACTATGAGTCAGATCTTTGATATTGGTTCAAATAAAATGGATCATGAATATGAGTTCTATCAGCCTTTTATAGTTGCTTATAACCCTTATGAGTTCATTCTGTCTTTTGCAAGTGTTTGAGGGATAAAACTTTGTCAAATGTTTGTTACAATTTGGTGTTACAATTACTCTATTACATTTTGAGGGATTTGATAAATGCCTAAGTCATTTAGCTACCAATGTACGAATTAGTTACCTTTTGGTTTTTGATCATGCCTTCAATGGTAGGCGATGTAACAATTTAGGTTCAAAAATCTAATTTTTGGATAATGTATCTTATGTCTACTTTAATAATGTCGCTTGAAATGTTGTGCTAATATGCTTTGATAAGTTTGACTTTTACAAGTCAAATTTGAGTGGTGTCCATAATACAAGTCAATCTATCCAAAGGTAGTTAAGGGTATGTTTCATTTTAAGGGACCAACGGTGAGAGTATATACTCTCCAAACATAGTTAAGGTTATGTTTGGTAAATCCCAAAATTTACTTCTATTCCAAATTTCATCCATGCGTCGTATTCCTTATTTAACGAAGCATGTGTCAGACCGGTATGTTCCCAAAGTGATTTAACAACCTATTAGTATTCCATTTTAATATTTTCGGCAACAACTTCAAAAATCAAAACAAATCAACGATGATGTCGCAAACTCGCGTCACTGAAATATTAATCTGATTACCTATTATCTGTATTCATCTCTTTACAACCGTATCAAAACAATGGCTAAAATTTTTAACTTCCCCTGATTTCACCGATAGACACAAGAAAATCCCTAACCTTTATCCTCTTACCGGTCTTTTTGCTAATAAAAAAGAAGGTTATTTAAATATAAGTTTGTGTCGTTAGATTCGAGACTTAACTCAAAAAAAAATCCACTATGGATCACACCTTTGGTTCCGCTGAAAAAGTTGATAATGTTAGTATAGTGCAGTCTTGCAATGGTTTGATTCTATGTACTGATTCGACATGGCCTGTTTTTTATTACGTCTATAATCCATCCACTAATTTGTTTAAAAGGCTTCCGCAACCAAATTACTTCTTGCCTGATGAATCATGTTTTTACAGCAGTGGTGTATTTAGATTGGCCTTTGATCCTAGAAAATCACTTAACTACAAAGTGGTGCAGGCTCAACGCCCATCTGCTGAAACTCTGATTCAGATTTACTCTTCAGAGACAAGGAATTGGAGCTTCTGCAGAGACCAGTTTAGCTACTTCACTTTTGATCATTTTAAAAGTTCAATATATTTGAATGACGCCTTCCATTAGATAGAGGGGTTGAATAGAGAGCTTAATCATTGCAGATTAAACATTGAAGACAATGACCATCCAATTATGACAATCTTAGATATTCCTCATGGGTTGCATAGGGGAAGTAAATTCTTAGAGTCTTTTGGTCGCCATATTAATGATCCAATGTTACTGCTCATGGAATTACCTGATATGTTTCATATTCAAGGGAAATTTTTCAAATCATGTGGGTGTCTGCTTCTTGTATGGAGAGATGATATTAGGTCTAAGGGTTTTACTATCTATGAGATGATGAAAGGGTCTTTCGTGTGGTCGGTTAGGTACCTTGTTAATATTGAGCAATTAATGCATCCACTTCCTGAAGGATGGTCGATTCGGACAAGTGTTTAGAGTATTTGTTTGGGAGAAGTGGAAGAGGATGCTTTTGTGGTCATAAACATATCCGGAAAGGTTGTAAAATACCACTTAATATCAAAAACTAACACTGGGCTCTTTGATATTGGAACTAATGAAATCGATGATGATGATGATGATGATGATGCTGAGGTTGAGTTCATTCCACATTTTGATCTTGATCCTATGAGTTCATTTCGTCTCTTGCAAGTGTGTGGTTATCAGTTGTTGTAACATGGCAGTCATTATTTGATGTTAAAATTAGGCCATTTAGAATTTGATCATACCTTCAATGATAGGCGATGTAACACTTTATGTTTAAAAATATAAGTTTTTGCAAATATTTCTTATGTCTACTTTAATAATGTTGCTTGAAATGTTGTGATACTATGTTTTGATAAATTTGACTTTGAGTGATGTCTAGAATAATACCAGTTTGAATACTAGAAGCCAAAATATCCAAAGGTAGTTAAGGCCGTGTTTGATTTTAAGGGACCAACGATGACAGTTTAAATTATCCAAAGATAGCTAAGGGTGTGTTTGTTTATTGCCAAATAGAATTATTTGCATTACAAAATTCGTCCATATGTGTTCCCTATTTAATGATGCATGTGTCAGACTTATGTGTTCCCAAAGTTATTTAACACCCTATTTTTATTCCATTTTAATAATTCCAGCAACAACTTCAAAAATCACAACATATCAGATTAATGTCGTCGTAAACTCGTAACACTCGCAACACACGTAGTCGAGAAACCTCTGCACAACCACATCTAGTCTTTACAAATGACGACCTTCTCACTGAAATATTAATTCAATTACCTTTTCTTTGTATTCATCTGTTTACAACCATGTCAAAACAATGGCTATAAATTCTCACTTCTACTGATTTCACTAATAGACGCAGGAAAATCCCTAACCTTGCTCCTCCTGTTGGTATTTTTGCTAATCACCTTAGATCTTTATACCACTGTGATTTTGTGTCGTTAGATTTGAGACTTAACTCAAAAAAATCCACTATGTATCACTCATTTGGTTCCGGTGATGAAGCTGATCATGTTAGAATATTACAGTCTTGCAATGGTTTACTTTTGTGTACTGGTTCGAAATGGCCCTATTTTTATTACGTCTATAATCCATCCACAAATTTGTTTAAAAGGCTTCCGTAAGCAAATTACTACTTGCATGATGATTTAGGTTTTTTCAGCTGTGGTGTATTTAGATTGGCCTTTGATCCTAGAAAATAAATCCACAACAAAGTGGTGCTAGCTGAACGCCCATTTGGTGACACATGGATTCATATTTACTCTTCAGAGACAAGGAATTGGGGCTTCTGCAGAGACCAGTTTAGCTACTTTAGTTTTGATCATTTTGAAAGTGCAATATATTAGAATGACGCCTTTCATTGGCTAGAGGGGTTGAATAGAGAGCTTAAGCATTGCAAATTAAATATTAAAGACAATGACCATCTAATTATGACAAGCTTGGATATTCATCATGGGTTTCATAGGGGAAGGAAGTTCTTAGAGTCTTTTGGCAGCCCTTGTAATGATCCAATTTTACTACTCATGGAAATACCTCATATGTTGCATCTTGAAGGAAAATTTTTTGAATCATGTGGGTGTCTGCTTCTTATATGCAGAAATGAGACTGGATCTACAAATTTTACTATCTACGAGATGATTAAAGAGTCTTCCGTGTGGTCGGTTAGGTATCTTGTTAATATTGAGCAATTAATGAATCCACTTCCAGAAGGACGGTCAATTCAGACAAGTGTTTGGAGTATTTGTGTGGGAGAAGTGGAAGAGGATGCTTTTGTGGTCATAAACATATCCAGAAAGGTTGTAAAATACAACCTAATATCAAAAACTACCACTCAGATCTTTGTCTAGTATAAAAGAATTGTTGATCCGGTAGTCTTGGTGAATCAAACCATATGGTAGTCATGTTTAGAGAAAGAAAGTATAGGGAGAAACTAGTGTGTGTAAAATAGAAGTGAAATGTAAAAGTATACAAGAGTCTCACCCCTCCATGGAAGCAATGGAGGGGTATTTATACCACCAGCTAATACATAAGTTTACTAAGTTGACTACTCTAGTTCCTACGTATGGTGGTATGTTAAACTATGGAAATTCCGTAATGTCGTCACATAAAACGAGATCCGTGATCAAATCCGAGACTAACCCTTTTTAAATAAGCCCTAAATAAGCCCTAATAAGCTACGAACTATAAATAAGAAAATGAAATCAAAAAGGTGTTAAATATATAATGTATGCAAAAGAAAACAAAAAAGACCCAAGGGCGCTGTTGGTAGTAGAGTGTGTGTTAAAATGTTTGGTTGAATTGGGGTAGAGGTCTCGGGTTCGAGTCCTGCTCACCTTTGACTTCCCCCAATTCCCAAATGTTTTTCATTTGCCATTTTTTTACAACTTTTTAAAGGACTTAAAAATAAGCACTTTTAATGAAAACACTTTTTTTAGAGATCACAAATAAGCCCAGAATAAGCTTCTAAATTAGAAAGATTAAGCCTTTTTTATCTAAATGACTTTTTGCTAACTGTTAAGGACTTTTGAACACAATAAGCAAATGAAAAAGACAAATAAGCTAAGAGAGATACTTAACTACACCTAATGAGCATATAAAAATAGAAATAAGTAACTAAAACAAGCTAGAAAGACAGATTACTTAAAAAGCTATAACACTTAGAAATTCTAAGCTAAAATGCAAATAAGCTAAAATAAGCTCTAACCTAAGTGCAATAAGCTAAAAGAGGCTAAACCTAACCTAATAAGCAGAACTAAACCTAAGATAAGCTAAGAAAACAAACTAATAAGCACAGAATATCAAATAAGCATTTTGGCTAAACTGGCAATCAAAACAGGAAAAAGGGCACTTTTGAGCTTAAAAATAAGTGTGCAATCATATCCTTATGGACTTACAATCGCAAAACAGATCAATATTTAACCTCAAAGATCAAGTATCAAGAATCAACAAGCATTTTAAAATAAAGGAAAAGCAATAAAAGCCAATTGAAAAGGCTGATTTTTCCATGTTTCAACACTTAACAACCTTTTGACAGTTTGACAGATTTTTAACAAGACTAAAGTAGACTTAAAGGAAACTTTACTACTGCATTAGACAATTATAAACAACACAAAATCAACTTTCTAAAGCTGGATTTAAAGGCTAAATCAAATAAGAACTTGACAATAATTCTGTCAAGACAATTTCAAGCACTATTTAGGAAAAACCTTAAAAACAACTTTCAAACCTTAAAAACCTTGAAAATAACTTGAAGTCAACTTAAAAATGCTTGTGCAAATCACCCAAGTGACCCAAATGGTTTTAACAACACTTTTGACCCATTTTCACTGCTATCCCAAACACCTCTTTGATTTTAAAAAAGTCTTTTTTAGGCTCATTAACAAAGATTTAAGCAATGTTTTGTAAAAATAGATAAATGAAAGTTGGATAACTTGCTGTTCAAATCTCTACTCATTAACTCTCTATGACTATATTTATCAACCCCTTTGTAGGCTATTTAAAGTGACCACTGATGGAGTAAACCCTATATACCAAACTTGAAATTGAAGAAGAATTCCTCGTTCTTGTGACTTAAGCTTGCACTTTTTTTAGAAAAATGGTGTAGAGAATTTGTGCTCCAAGAAAATCTCTAATTAAGTACTCTATACACTCACCTAAGGAGGAAATAAGAAGTACAACACACTTAAAACTATCCACATCGTTTTAGCGGGTGATACTGAGTACAAAAAGTAACTCTTTTTAAGTGATTTAGTTATCCTATGTCTTCAACCATCCACCCCGACTGTGTAATAGATCTTTTAAGGTCATGGAATTAATGTAACATACGAATGAAAGAAACTGAGATCTTGTTGTTTCATTATTTCGAGTCATGTGGGATGGATTGGTTGGAGTTGATGTTGGTTGAGACAAATTGTGACGATGGGTTTTAGGTTTAGATTGGATTTGTGATGGTGGATTTGTTGTTGAATTTAAATGTGACGAAGGGTTTTAGGTTTAGATGATGGATTTGTTGATGTTGGGAGGCAGTGGATGTTGTTTGTTGGTGTTGTTTCATTCGAGTCTATCTTCTTCTTTCCTTCTTTTCTGTATTATTACGTTGACCTTTGACTCGGTTGTGACTCATTGAGTTGACCAGGGTCAACTAGGTAAATACCGAGTTGACTCTAAAACCGTTAGCAGAACAAACTGCTACCCTAAAACACTACCCTCAAACCGCTACTACCAAACAGCCACCTTCAAACCGCCACCAATAACCCGCTATTTACCAAACCGCCACAACCAACCAAACCGCTACAGAGTTTTAATTTGGGCAGCGTTTCGACTATTAAAGACCATGAAAAATGATAAATCGCTACACTTGTATTCAAACTGCCACGGTCAAACCGCTGGCAGATCTAGGGACCACTACCAAACAACTTCTAGTACATTTTCTTGCCTTCTTTTGTTTAGATTCGACTAACAAACAAAATAGGTTGTACTAACACCTCCAAACAGCTATGAAGCATCCCAAATAAGCCCAAAAATAATAAGTTTTGAAAATATGCTGATTTACTCATGAAAAAGCCAATCAAAACCAATAAGCTTATAAAGGACTTATTACTCATGAAATAAGCCAAAACTGGTTACCCACAAGTACGAAATAAGCTCTAAAACTGTTAACTAAGCCACAAAAAGATCAACAAGATCGAGAACTTTCTTTTGATATAACAATAAACTTGATGAAACACTAAAAAGAGTGAATCATATTGAAAAAAAAATAATTATGCTGTGGCATTTTGGACCAAAATAAACTACGAAAATAGCTTAAGAATAAGCTGTGATAAGCTGTAAATCCGAAGACAACAACACGAATCAAACTCTGTGACAGATTTGAGACCCAATCGAGACCAACCGGACAAAAGATAAAACCGACCCAAGAGTGTAACCATGGCTTTTGATGCCACTTTTCAAGCATAAAAGAATCGTTAATCTGGTGGTCTTGGTGAATCAAACCATATAGTAGTCATGTTTAGAGAGAGAAAGTAGAGGGAGAAACTAGTATGTGTAAAATAGAAGTGAAATGTAAAAGTATACAAGAGTCTCACCCCTCCATGGAAGCAATGGAGGGGTATTTATACCACCAGCCAATACATAAGTTTACTAAGTTGACTACTCTAGTTCCTACGTATGGTGGTATGTTAAACTATGGTAATTCCGTAATGTCGTCACATAAAACGAAATCCTAACAATCTTTGATATTGGATCTAATCAAATGGATGATTATGATGATGATGATGATGATGATGCGGTTGAGTTCATTTCACCTTTTGAAGTTGATCTTAACCTTTATGAGTTCATTCCATCTCTTGCAAGTGTCTGATTATCAGTCTTTGTAAAATGGTAGTTAGAATTTGATGTTGAAATTAAGCCATTGGGTATTTCGGGTATGTCGAATGCCTAGTTAAAGTTTGTAATCTTTTGATTGTTGCAGTAATATGTATTGTTTAGTTTTATGTTTACATGTCAATCGCTTTGTTTGGTATGGTAAATTACCTGCAACTAAATTACAGAATAAACTCAAGAACATATAAACCAAGCTTTCCTTTCCTTTTCCATTTTCTTAAAAGTTAAGAACACATTGTTAGTTTGGGTGGAAAACAAAAAAAAGGCGAGGGGGAAGAAATGATGGACCAAAAGCGTGAACATTAAACGACAAAAAAATAGAATAGTAAACGTTACTGTAGTATACTAAGGGTCAGGGACCAAACGTGCAACGCTGAATAATAATGAAAAGACGCTTCTGCCCTTCAACAGAAAGGCGACGTGGCCTGGGTAACGAAGGAGATAACCGTCGTTATCCATAACTGGGCTCCAGGGACCAAACAGGTAACTACAGTGACAAAAAAGGACCCCGTATGAGAGTCCCCGTAATTTGGGGACCAAACGGGCAAACGGGGTTGACCTTGGGGACCAACGGTGTAATTTACCCAAATTTTTATGTAGGTTAAGGGTGTGTTTTGAAAGCTTTTTTTTAACTTTAACTTTTTTCTATAAAATCGTACGCACGTCTAAAGTATATCAATATTGTGCTAAATTTGTTTGTAATAGAGAGGCTTTTTTATCGGAATACTTTTTAATTTAAAATTAGCTACGTATTTGTTAGATTTTTAATAAATAAAATTTGTTGTATAAAAATGTCGTAAATAGTAAAAAATTGAAAGTTTCTTTTGTAATTTTTTTAACTGTATTTCTTTTCTTCCAACTGGGCTTACTTGGGCAGTTTCTTTTGGACGTATTAGCCCAGCATCGAAGTGTCATATTTGATGCACTTTTAGTATATATAAATATCCGATAATTGGACATAAACAAATAAACATACATAAACGAACATATAACCGGATGTTCACAAACGTTAATTAACGGACAAGACTCGTGTTCATGTTCGTTCGTTTAATTAAACGAACACAAAATATTGTTCATGTCCATTCAATTAATAAATACACAACCATAAATAAACTTTTACCAAACAGATAATGAAATTTCTACTTAACGTTCGATCCATTTACATCCTATCCAAAAGTAACAAAAAGAATATAAAATAGTTAATTTGACAAATGATTGCTCAATTTTCTCTAGGATTTTTCTAACATGTGCCCTCAAGCACATGTTAAGCCATATTTATTAAACACACAATTTCCTTTTTTTTTATCATAAAATGTATTTAATTTTCATTAAACATACTTACAAACTACCATAAATAAATGTGATCCTGAATTTAATCATCTTTGATTTTACTTATATATACACTCAAACTTGTGCCTTCGGGGCACATTTTAGAAAATCCCTTTTCCCTAATCTTAAAATGGAAGGACTAGAAGTGAAACTGAAGTTGACTTGGAGTCAACCAACCAACCAAACACTCGTCTTTCCTCTTTCTAAACTCTACTGGATCTTCCATTTCAAAGACTTCCATATCATTTTCAAACATTCAAACTTTTTATTATTCCATCCCATAACTATGTATTTCGATGTGTTATACTTTTTGGAGTTTTTGCTGAGTCATTGTGGCTATACGTATGCTGGGTTTGTATGATAGTTGGATTGTCATATTTGTTTTCATGTCCCTCCCTACTCTCAGCTCGGGTTTACCCTGTTTACATTTCACTTCCTATGAACCTCGCGATTCACTTATGTTGTTGTCGTTTCGGTTGAGATTGCCGACTATTTTCACTATCTATCTTTTGTTTGATATGTTCTGCATTTTATTTTTTTAAACAGCTGACGTATATATTATAAACAATTAGCATGTTTGTCCTGTCTACATGTTACATGGTGCTAATTTATGACATGAAATTTCTAGACGAGGATAAATCTCTTGAGCTCTTCTATTCCTTCTCCTTTGAGGGAAAAAATCCTTCTACAGGCTTCGAAGAAGCTGCTGAGAAAGTTGTGAAATACGTGCAAGGTCACCCTTTGGCCCTCAAAGTTTTGGGTCGTTTTTTATATGGAAAAACTGTGCGTCAGTGGGATAGTGAGTTGGATCAGCTCAAACTACATCCTAATGAAAAGATACAAAGAGTGCTTCGTTTAAGTTATGATGATCTAAACCTCCAGCAACAAAATATCTTACTTGATATCGCATGTTTATTCATTGGAGAAAAAAGTGATTTTGTAGCAAGCATACTAGATGGCTGTAACTTCTTTGCAGATACAAACATGCAAGTTCTAGTTGATAAGTCATTAATCGCGATATCTAGCAATATGTCACTTCAAATGCATGACTTGGTTCAAGCAATGACAAGGGCGATTGTTCGAGAAGAATCTATCGTGCTTGGGAAGAAGAAAAGATTGTTGATTTCATCTAACGTTTACGATATATCAGGTCAAAATAAGGTAAAAAGTGGCATATGATTATTTTCCTTTATGTTAATATAAAAGTATAAGCAATTGAATATGTCACTGTTTTTAATTTACATTGGATGTTTTTGTTTTTTGAGGTGGCAACAATTGAAGCTGTTGAAGTTCTAGTCGTTTCATTAGAGAAATTTAGTCAAAAGGTTCACATAGATGCTAATGATTTTGCACATATGAAAAAGTTGCGGATCCTGAAAATCTATCAACGGGAAAAGCTTATCTACTCAGGAAATTTGTATTATTTGTCCAATGAGCTAAGCTTGTTTTATTGGCATGGATGTCCTTTCAAGTACTTACCTTCAGATTTCTATCCAGAAAACATCGTGGCCATTGACCTGTCTTACAGCAACATAAAACAATTTTGGACAACACCAAAGGTACTTACTTTTACATACATGTGTTCGTGTTTAACACCTTATGATATAGGAACTTATCTTCTTCTTCATTTCTATGGATGTTAGTGCTTTAAAAGGTTGAAAGTAATGAAGCTAGGGTATTGTTGTAACCTAACAACCACCCCTGACTTCTCAGAGATTACAAATCTCGAAGAGCTAAGTTTTGAAGGTTGTGTGAATTTGGTTAGCGTTCATCCGTCAATTGGCATGCTCAAGAGGCTTGTTGTGTTGAATCTGAGAGACTGCAAACAGCTTAGGATATTTCCAAGCAGAGTGGAAATGGATTCTCTTCAAGTCCTGAATCTCTCGGGGTGCTTAAAAGTTAACCAACTTCCAGAAGACTTGGGCAGGATCAAAAGCTTAACGGAGCTTCATGTTGACAGAACTGCCATTACAGAAGTTCCTTCTTTTGTATCAGCTCTGATAAACCTCGAATCATTGTCATTCGGTGGCCAAGGGAGGATTCAACCTAGATGGTGGACTTCAATCACTGCTCCATTAGGTTTGCTAAGTAAACAACAACATCCCCAAAAATCAGTATTCTCTTCATTGGAAGGGTTACATATGTTAAAGAAACTGAATTTCAGCTACTGCAATTTAGAACAAGTGCCTGAGAGCATTGGAGGCTTATCATTCCTGAATTCTTTAAACTTATGGATAGGTTCGTGACAAGCCGTTTTTAAACTCAACAAAGGTCTGAAAGGAGACAAATCACGAACAGTTGTATGCATACTTAAAACAACATGAGAAGCATGCTCTGCAACAGATCGACTGATTATAAAAGACATCACTTCCTGCTTACAAATGACCAAACTTATATTTGTGTCAACGGTCCAACCTCATGCCCAATCATCACATGTTCCAGGTCTCATCAATATCCTTCTTTATAACAAAACCCTCAATCACTACAATAGCCACAATTCCCTAAACATCACAAGTTGATTCGGATTACCCCCAAACTGATGATTTACTTGACAATCCTAAACCAAACAATGCACTCTTGCCCAATCATTCAGAGTACACATTCCTTGATGAACAATCAACTTTCAAACCTTTCTAACACCCGAAATCAAGAAAGCCATTCAAGTTGGTGGTTGTTGTCGTTCAGAATGTTCAGGGCGACGGAATCAGAATCAGGAATTAGGGGTATGCTGCTCGGGGGGAATGGTAAGTTTGTTGCAGGCAATGAGGTTGGGGCAAATAAGTTAGAGTGGTGGGGAAATGGCCAATGCAGGTCAAGGAGAAACCTATCAACAGTGTTAGAACGTAAGGGTTAGACATATTGACAATGGAACTGTTACTCAGCGATAGCGTCCATAGACATCTGATTATTTTAAGGACAAAAATGCTGTTGTTGCAAGCCCAATAGGTAATGCCTGTGCAGTTTGGATGAGTAGGGAAACTACTCTTTCTGGCGGGTTGTTTGGTGAACAGGGAAACACTTTTGTGCAGTGAGGTTAATCAACCAGTCTAAGACTTAGCTCTAAATGAGGACAATATTTTCCAGGAGTTGAATGTGTCGCTTTTGATCAAGTATAGATGGTGATGATTGAACCGACTGTCTGACTATATTAATGGCCATTTTGTCCTCAGCCGGCGTAAGCAAATCAAAGCAGGTCCATGTAATGCATCAATTTTTTTTTTTTCCTTATTTATCTGAGGTAAATACTCTGGGGGAAAATGCTATTGATCATAGTGTTACTAATCAGGACGAACATGAGATTCATAATGAATGTACAACAGTCAAAAATGTTTATTGACTCAAACTAGTGTCGATATGTGGGTAACAGTTAATGTTATTTCCATCACTGAACAATATTTGTCGGTGGTTCGATAATATGTCAGTTGTACCAAGTTGGTTGCATCTTCCAACTCTAAATGATGTATATGTGTAGTTGATATTTATGCTTTCGTTCCTCTTGACCAATAGCCAGCTGATCTTAAGGACCTCAAGGTACAAGTTGCCATTTGAGCAACGTGCTAAGTTATGAATTGGACTGAACTGTTGACAACGATTGGGATATGATCAAACTGCGTAATGCTTATTCAAATTTCATAATAAAACGATAAGAAAATTTTAAAAAGGAATCATTCTGTCAAGTTGTAACTTAAATTTAACTATGAAAAAAAACAACAAGTTATTTTGTAAGAAACCGCATACGACTTATCAAAATGAGTTTTTTAAACAGAAAGAGTCCAAATTCCTAACTGATTTTTTCAATCTGAAAACACTTAACGATAAACTTGAGAATAAGCTTCACTCACAAGATCAATCCATTCAAACTGTCCATATGATGTTAAATCCTGCTCAGGTGTATGAAAAAAGGACTAAAACTGCGCTAGGTGCCCAGAACCCTTTTCACCTCAGACAGGCCAAAAAAGCCCAACCAGCACTGTATGATGGTGAAGAACTTCTTAAGACTCATCATGTGCGATATAATGTTCATCTGTTCTGAGGAAATAGAACTAGAGTTTAGCAGAAACGCTACTAGGAATTAACAAGTATGTGAAATGAATAATGACTCTGCTGTTGTGGAAAAGAGGTGTTAGAATTATTTTTAGGGTTAACATTACGCCTTCCTAATACTCAAAAGAAAATTTTTATCGGCAATATATTCACCCATCAGGACTCAACTAACACCTGAGCAAAGTTATTTTGGTTCTTAGATATAGAAAAACAAAAGGCCGAAGAGCGTAAGGCCAAAAATGCCCAACCCTGCTGTACTCGCACCTGCGACTGTGTTTCTCCCATTTCCACGTCCATCTTGGTCCCTCGAACACTTCCAACTACAAAGTCAAGTAAATATTGATCTGTATGGTAATTACTCTACTATTTTGGAGGGATGGATTTGAGAAAACTGTAAAAAAAAATACGTTATCAACACCAACGGGCATAACTGAGGGGGAATAGGGGTTTTGAACAAAAAAAAAAAACGGCTTGTTATAATGGTGTTACTTAACCGAAGTAATTCTATTTTTCAATCTACTCAAAGAACATTTTGAAGAATTTTCAAAAATCTCGCTGTCATTGAAGTTTAGGGCAATGATCAATTGAAGCGTTTTTGAAATTTGGAAGAACGGAGGTGTCAGACCATGAATGAAGATAGTTTTTACTGAGTGGTGAGAATTGAAGATCTAAAACCTTTCTCATTAAAATTGAGAACTTAATTTGTTGAATGCCTTGTTCAAAGATGGCGTTTTATACTGCAACTGATTTTGTATTAAATTTTGGTGTGTCTAGATTTTCTCGAATGCATGTGCTTCATATGTGCTCAGAAACGTTTATTGTCGACCTTGAATCTGAAAATTTTAATCTGAGAAACAAGATTCAAAATGATGATCACGACTCAATGATAAAACATTTCTCCAAACTTGAAGTTGAACACTTTAACTTACAATTAAAGTATCAAAATCTCAAAGAACGTTTTGGAAACAAAAAACCAGTGACGTCATTCGGTTAGTTATGTCCTCAATTTGATTCACTGTTGTGATTGGGAATACTAAATGAACAGATTCAAAGTCGACGGCAATACGATTGTTAATTAAAAGAGAAAATCTGCTTCGTCTTAACAAAGAAAATAGTGATGCAAATCCTACTCTTGACCTTAAGGCCTTAGTTTCTCAGAACAAAGAATTAACTGCAAAGCTCAATGCCTTCACGATCTCAATGAAAGCTTTAGGGCAGAAAATGCAAAAGTTAAGCAACATTATAAGGAATTGTACGATTCAATTAAGATAACGCATGCCAAAACCACTGACCAGGACAACTCTTTGTTATATGAAATTGAAAACCTTAAGGCTCAACTTAAAGATAATTCCAAATTTGTCACTATACCTGATAGTAAACCTAAAGTGCTGGGCTCCTGTAGATATCCTATAATCGAGTTGTTGAACCAATTCCCCTTGACTCAAAAGAATCGGGAGTGGTGCATCTACACTATATCAAACACCTTAAGGAAAATGTAGAAACCCTTTCGTGGAAATAGTAGAGGAAGCTAAGGTGGAAAAAAGACCATTGGAATACCTCTCTTGCATCTGCTTTGCCATTACACTAACACTTCAGGAGCTTGTTAGAAATGTTAATATGCACGTATCCTATAGATACTTAGCTAGCAATAAACAGAATGACTTACCTCTTCACTTAGGAAAAGGCCGATGCTAGTTACTTTAGTCGAACCATGTGAAATCCTTAAATCATACACACCACACATAAGTTAGAGCACCAGAAAAAATTCGATAATGCACCTGGAATACCTCTACCGTGAGTAAAAAAGGTAGTGCCACTCAGCAGCTTTGCAGGTCAAAGCTAGGAGCATATACAAAGAAAGATAGGACCTTGCAGCTTTTAAAGTTCCTTGAAACAAGTAGAAGCCCTTTCTAGGATGAAAAAGGTCGAATGACGAAATGGATAAAGAATCAAGTTGATTCTAGTATAGCTAAAAGCGTTAATATAATTAATTCGAATTCTAATACTTCTTTGCAAAACTTGTAATCAATAATGCTTAATTTATGTTAATCTTGATCAATGTGTTGTGCATTCTGGGATGTTTTGTGAAGAATATCCTGCACCAAAATGGCGGTATGTGTTTTAAAAAAATTAAGCAAGTTTGGGGAATGCCACGGGAAATGTTTACCACTATCGGCCATCGTGGCGTTTCCTACCCCTACTGGATGGACTATTCAACCTTTAGGAGATCAGTGTCCTTTAACTAGGAATACTCCACCTAAGGTTTTGCCTACAAAACAATGGAAGCCCACTGGTAGTGCACTTCTTCCTGTTCTGTAGGATGACAGTGCCTCTAGTTAGGTTCATACTGCTCTTAGATGTGACTGTATGCCAGCTGATCACAGGAACTAGTGCCCTGTAAGAATATAAATTGCCACGTTGCACTAAACAAACCGGACCCCAATCGCATTAGGGAGCGATGTATTCCAAATCTCCATTTTCGCCTTTGTTTAAATGCATGTTGTACAGATCATTCTCTGGTATTTGGACTCAGGCTACTCAAAACATATGACTGGAGATCACTCACAGCTCAGGAATTTTGTGAAAAAGTTTGTCGGGACTGTTCGATTCGAAAACGACCATTTTGGTGCAATTATGGGTTATGGGGATTATTTCATTGGTGACAGTGTAATTTCCAGGGTATACTATGTAGAAGGACTTGGACACAACCTTTTCTCTGTCGATCAATTTTGTAATTTTCGATTTTTTGAAGTTTGCCTTCAAAATAGACATATGTTTCGTCCAAACTTAGAATTGGTTATCGACCTTATCTAAAGGAGTCGCTTGGGCACGAACTTTACACCAATTCTGATTGAAGATATGAAATGAGGTCCTTCTCCATTTGCTTACTGTCTAAAGCCTCCCATGAACAATCCTGGTTTATGGCAATCGCGCTGAATCACTTAAACTTTGGCACCCTCATGATCTTGCTCGTAAAGATCTTGTTAGAGGCTTACCTCGGTTGAAGTTTGAAAAGGATCATTTGTGTTCTGCATGTCAACTTAGAAAGAGCAGGAAAGCTACCCATAAACCCAAGACGATTAACACCATTATGGAAGTTTTACACACCCTTCACATGGATTTATGCGGACCGCTGAGAGTGCAGAGTATAAATGGGAAGAAATACATTTAGGTGATAGTCGATGACTACTCTAGGTTTACATGGGCTCGAGTTTTTGTGATATAGGATGTGAATCCCTGCTTTTGTAATTAAACCTTTGTTTTAAAACAAACTTCAAGTTTGGTCCTCAACAAACTGTCAAGTTCGTGCGGACTGATAATGGCACCGAATTCGTTAATTAAATTTTGACAGATTACTATGAAAGCGTTGGCATTACCCACGAGAAGACTGTTCCGAGAACTCCTCAGCAGAATGACGTTGTTGAATGAAGGAATCGCACTCTTGTTGAAGCAACTCGGACAATGCTGATATTCTCCAAGGCTACCTTGTTTCTTTGGGCAGAAGCTGTGGCTACTGCCTGTTACACCCAAAACCGATCCCTTATACATACTCTTCACAATAAAACCCCATATGAACTAGTGCATGACAAGAAACCGGATCTCTCTTTCCTACGTATATTTGGGGCTCTCTGCTACCTAACAAACGACAGCGAAGATCTTGGCAAATTGAAAACTAAAGCAGACATTGGGTTCTTTGTTGGTTACGCACCAAACAAGAATGGTTACAGAATCTACAACAAACGAACCCGACAAATAATGGAAACTATTCACTTTACATTCGATGAGCTGACTGAGCAAACGGCTCCTGTACACTCAAGTTAAGGACACGCTCCTAACCTTATGACGTATGTTCACATCAGTTCAGGCCTCGCTCTTCAATAACAAATGACGTCTGTTCACGTCAATTCAGGACTCGCTCTTCAACGACATATGGCGTCTGCAGACAACTCTTCAGGCCCCGCTGCTCAAAGAAAAGAAAGGTGTACGCTTCAGTGTGCTTTATCTTCAGAAGAAGAGAATTCTTCTTGTGTTTGACCATTCTTATCAACATGATTCATG
Source organism: Tanacetum coccineum (assembly GCA_026074375.1). Taxonomy (NCBI): domain Eukaryota; kingdom Viridiplantae; phylum Streptophyta; class Magnoliopsida; order Asterales; family Asteraceae; genus Tanacetum; species Tanacetum coccineum. Next base: position 1,913 of record BQNB010001882.1, on the reverse strand, counting down.
CTTTTTCTATGCTCGTTCTGTTATCAAGTGGGTCAATGTACCTTGGACTGTATCGTTATTCACTTGTTCAATCAAAAATGGCAACCTCATATGCAATTTTTGAGGGGGAGAAGTGTGAATTAACTACATGTTGATTAATGTTTGAAAATGGTCATACGGATCCTGAACACGTTAGTCCAGGACTCGGGCATCAACTTATGACGCCTAGACCTATCAGTTCAGGGCTCATACCACAACCTCCTTCTCCAACACCTAATGATCCACCAACAAAGAATGACAGGGATACATTATTTTGCCCAATGTTTAATGAGTACTTTAATCCTTCACCAAGTGTTGCTTAACCTGTTCTTGAAGCTAATGTTCAAGATACACCTTCTACAAGTATCTCACAAACCATTAAAGAAGCACAATCTCATGTTATTCCTACTAGTGTTGAAGAAGATGATCATGGTATTGTTTTGCACACATGGATAATGATCTGTAATTTGGTCTTCTAATTCTAGAACCTAGTTCTGAAGAATCCTCTTCCCAAAGTGTTATCCCAACATACGTGCATTCAGTAAATCAACCACAAGAGCACATCAAAAAATAGACCAAGGATCATCCGCTTGACAAGATTATTGGTGATCCTTCCAGACCGGTATCCACAAGACTCCTACTACAAACCAAAGCCCTGTTCTGCTACTATGATGCTCTCCTCTCTTCAAGTGAACACAAAAGTTATAAAGATGCATTAACCAAATCCTGTTGGATTGATGCCATAAAGAGCTCCATGAGTTTGAACATTTAGAGATTTGGAAGCTAGTACCTCGTCCAAATCAAGTGATGATTTTTACCTTGAAGTGGATTTATAAGGTGAAATTAGATGAAATGGGAGATGTTCTGAAAAATAAGGCAAATCAAGGAGCAAAAGGAAAATAAAGTGGTTGAGCTTTACTTCGTCGGTATAGAATTTCAGCTTGCAGATATCTTCTCCAAACCTTAGGACAAGAAAAACTTGAATTTCTCATGAAAAAGGTTGGAATGCAAAGCATGTCTCCGGAAACGATGAAAAAGCTGGCGGACGAAACTGAAGAGTTATGGTGGTATTTCTTCGTGTATCATATGTAAATATATAAAACCAGAAAAACACAAAAAGATTTTCATTTTTTTATAAAACTTTTCAAAAACAAAATACAAAAATATAAAATCAGAAAATACCAAAAAATACCAAAAATATGTTTTTCATGACATGTCTTCTGGCATCGATAATATTTACGGCGTTAGAAATGTCATTCAATAATGACACGGTGCTGTAAATAAAGTTCGAACAGAAGTTTCAAATGTTTTTCAAAACATGTCAAAAATGGCTTGCAGTTATTTCAGACTGCAACCCGGTTTTCAAAATGAGGAAAGATCGTCGCCAAAAAGACGGCTGTTCCTAACAACGGGTGATTAAGTTCTCCCGGGCATGGATTACTTTATATCCGTGCATCCTCGATCTAATGTACGCTTCAGTGCATTATTTCTTGATCAAGAAGAGAAGTCTTCTTTTTAACCAAATGATTTTTCGTCTATGATTCTTCTAAAAATTATTTGTGTTACACGTGTTGAAAAAGGTGTTGTCGTTCAAAAACCAAATCAGTCATCTCAGTTTCTCATCATAAAAGATTTTAAAAGAATTTTCTATCACTCAAACAATGTCTACAGCTCTTTAAATAGAAAACGGGACATTATTTGAGGGGGAGAAATGTGCTAATAATTCTTTCAAAATGATCTTTCAAACATGGAGTAAACAAAAAGGTTTGACAGTAACGGATCATGATTTAAAAGGGGAGTTAATGTATTTTAACTCATTTAAGCTTTAGATGTTACTTGTTTCATCCTTTAAGGTTTAGAATGCAACATATGGTAATTAGGAACTTACGCCTTTT
>BQNB010001881.1:111316-129910 GCA_026074375.1 Tanacetum coccineum | reverse complement strand
TGCCCATCATCATGAACCGTTAATTACCTTGTGTAAACGCGCGTGTTATAAATAGATCTATTGGGATTGATATCCCCGCCCAGGTTTGGTCCCCTACAAGGCCAACGGGCGTATACCATATTGAAGTCTAGAGGGTCTCAGGTTGGACCCTCTCAACGGGAAGATATTATGTTTATACAATGTCTTCGTTTCGGTGCCATGAGCTTAGTGCAATCAATTATAATTTTATTTGGCATTATATGTGTACATGTCTTGCAATTTAAATCTTACGGTCCATAATTATTATTTACTTAAACCTAAGAACTCACAACTTTATGTTGACGTTTTTAAGCATGTATTTTCTCAGGTGCTTAACTGCTATGATGTATTTGATGTGCATGGAGTCCTCATCTTTCAAGATCATTTTCATGGATTTTCTGCTTGCATTAAAACTATCTTCCTCGTTGTACTAAGCTATGTTTTACTTTTCGATGCAAACTTATGGGACCATTGTTACAATTTATTTATTTCAATGAAAGTCAACGAGGTTATTTTTAAACTACTCATTTAGATGTTGTTCTCTTATATCTTGTGCTATTGTATTATGAAGTAATGCCCTGGATACCTTTTCGCTGCCACATATTTTGGGGGTGTTACAGATTTGTAACAGAGTCAAGGTTATAGAGAACCAGGTCGTATATTATACTGGTATGTGTGTAATTACACATACCTTTTACCTAATAAATCGACCCTAAACGACCAAAAACGTACATAAAATGCCATAAATATGCTTGTTTTTGTGTTTGTATTGTGCATGTATCGGATATTCACTAAAGGACAAAAACAAAGCCAAACCGGGCAAAACCGAGAGTAGAATAGGAAAGAGCGCGAAAAACCGAAGCCAAAGGTACAAAAGGGTTGCAAACGGAGCTAAAATGGACATTTCCGGATCGACTCGACAACGTTTGTGCATTTAATGAAGTCAAGACGAAGTCAAAGTCAACCCCGGGATACGGCATTGGAAAGAGCATTTGTCCTATGGGCTTTAGCTAACTAGCCTAGTAAGTTTCCAAAAATTAACTTAACGAGCTAACTACAATTATCTATGGAAGTGACCGACACTTTCGTGTTCCTAAATCTCCCCCTATAGGGGAGGTCAACTCCATTTTACAAACTTAAACTAGCATACCTATGCTTTATCTTTGTCTTGAGCTGTGTCTTTAACTTTATCATTAACTTGTGATTTGATGTAGACCTTGGGCATCATTGATCTTTAGGCTTAGCGCTTTTTCTCTATTTGAATTTGAATGTGAAAATGTGATATTGTACACATTGAGATCATTAACCAAGCTAATAATCTTGTTTCGCTCATATTGGTAAAACTTTGCCATCTTGTAAACTTGTGACTTCTGGACCGAAATGTCAATACCTTTCTTGATAGGTTATCTTGAAAAGCTTTAATGATTGCCTTCTTTCTTAAGGTTCGGTATAAGATAACATCGGTGGCACTTAGTAAGGTGGGATATACCTTTTACATCTCTCCCAATCAGACAAAATTTTGACAGGGGGGGGAGGAGGAAAAGAGGGACCGGGGGAAAACTAACAACCCCCCCCAGGAAAGGAGAGAGGGAACTTACCCAGAAGGAAAATTAGGAGGGGGGGGGGGAGGGGGAGGGAGGGGAATCACTCCCTGCTAATATAGTGGGGGGGGGGGAGAAGAAGGGGAAAGGGTGGGGGAGGGGAAAAGATAAGCAGGGAGAGAGGCTAGCAGCGAACAGAAAAAGACGTACGGTATCAGAGTAGCGGAAGTCTTGAAACATGTACTTGAGCTTTCATGATGCCGGAAAGATAACTAGAGTGAGTGTGTGTGTGTCTTTTTTTATAAAAATGGTTTGGTAACCCTAATATTATAGTATTTATAGTAGAATGTTTTAAAATCAAAGTGACAAGTATAATAAAGTTTAAGGTAGGTTTTGTAAATATTGTCACATGGACCAAATGTGTAATTTTTGGGAAAGTTTTATAGAATATTGGTTCGGGTCTCGCTTGGGCTAGTTAACGAATTAATTAAAATACGAAAGTTGCGCCATCGCGTTTAAAATAATTTTTCCTATAAAAATGAGTATTCACTCGACTAGTATTTTATAAATATTCTTATAAAATATATTTAAAATCATTATAATTTATTTGGTACCATTGGGTGTCGCGAGTAAGCTTTGTCCGTAAAATAAAACTTTAATATGAACGTCCGCGTTTTTAAATAAACGCTTTAGAATAAAAATTAAATAATTTATTAAATATTTTTATTTAGTAAATGGTTATAATTAAATATAAATTTAATTATTTTTGGGTCGGTATGAGTTGTGTTCAAAATTTTGCGAGGCTATTTAAGTCATTTTTTGCTTGGTTTCGTGTCTCGGGTAAAACTGAAAAGTTGTCCGGAATGGCGTTTTATGCCAAACGCTAGTATACCTCATAATTAATAATTTATTTTGGCGGGTCATTTTTGATAAGTCAATTTAGAAATAACATATATCTTCTCGTTTTCAAGTCAAATAAGTTTGAAAAATGAATTTGTAAATGAGAGATAATAATAATAATTATGATTTGTTATTTAAATACGTTTCAAAAATTTATCGGCTACGCGGTATTCATTTTTATGTGACCGTAAAAGGTCAAAAAGTCAAAAAGTCAAGTCGGAACCAAAAAGTCAAAAGGTAAAATAGTAATTTAAAGTTCTGAAATTTGCGGGGTGTGACAATAGTGCACTTTGGTTTTAGTGATCGGAGGCTAGAGCAGACTGCTACCTTTTCAATATCAACTAACTCGGAGTGAGAAAGTTGATAGAAACGCGTGTAATCTCTGTGAGAAATGAAACAAGAGTCTGTCGAGAGACCTTGATTGGCTAGGGAGGGTTGTGCATAGCGTCACTAGGTCCATGGCTGTCTTTAATGTCAAACAACAACTTAGTGTTTTCGACAGTTTATGTATTGACTCGATTTCTGCCTAAGTGTATGGAGGGCTTCTTTCTTTTCACCCTTTATCCTTACATTTATTTTTCATTCTTCAACCCCGTCAATGCTTACCGAGACTTCATAACTAACACCTTGTTGGGTTTATTCCAGTGCTAGCTCCATCTCAGTCAACATTATTCTCGATTCTCACTTTTTCTCCTTTTGTATCATACCTATGGACTTCTACACTATCTAATGGATATCCCTGGGTAGATCCCTCCGGTTCTGTCTGGATCATGAGGTTTGAATACCTATGCCTAACCACCTTATAACTCCATAAATTTAAGTACATGGTCGGTCTTTTGGGTATTCCATCACAATCAAAACCAAAAACATTGAAAATTTAAATCAAAGTGTTTGATATAAATATCAAAAGCTTTACACTTTGAGAGTTTTTCATAATCACTAAAAGCTCCCCTTTAACATGTGCACCGTAATCGTAGTACATGCTAAGTGTAGAGTGCACTGAGTCTAATTTATATGATCACATTTCAGTACAAATTGGATTCAGTTTTAATCATAGTTTAATCTCATTTTCTCCCCTTATCCAAAATATTAATCCCTTGATATTTTAGATATCAATTGATTAAACGTACGGGGACAAAATGTTACACAATATCTAATAGGAACATTTTAATGATCCCCCTCAAATTATGAGGTTATATAAGACAGTGATGAGTACAATAACTTGAAATTTTTGAATTTACTAAGGAATTCTTGAAAATTTTGTACTCGAGCACTCCTTAATATCACCATAAAGTCTACACTACATATATACAAATTCACAAGTTATTATTATTTAATAGGTTTGACTTGTTTTTTATAAGGACGTCATATGATAAATCATATGGTCCTTTCTAGCAGCCGAAGGTCTCCCTCGTACAATCTCCCACCAACAAATTTTTCCAGGCTCCTCAATAACCTTCTGTTCCTGAGTTGTCAATTAATAGCCGGGATCATATCTCCTACTCTTTCCCTGTCTACATTTCTCCAAACAGTCTATGGCAAGTACTCTATCCAGATTCGCTTTAGAATATCATCAAGAGCAGACCGAACATCGTTGAGTGTACCGTCACTAAACTTGTGTAGTTCATCAATACACATCAATCTATTTTTCTTGTCTTTATTCTGGTATATGAAGCCTTTGGGATTGGAGTATGCTGTATATGGTGTCTTTCGTTTGAGATCTGATCTGTAAGTATCCGGCCTTATGAGGTTGAGCTTCTTTTGATAACTTTTAACACCTAACTAAAGATCTTTCACACGCCTTCTGAGGATAACGCTTCTTGTAAACATTTACGGTGAGATACCCAAAGCAAGACATTCCTCAACATTGAGATTTGTCAGCTTGCCTTGAACAAGAAGAAGCAGCATGTCTTCTATATCTTGAAGGTGAAGTCTGTTGTAGTCGCCTTCTTTGAATGTGTACAGCTTGTCATCATTTTTACGAACAGTGATCCAATCCAAATGTTTGTAATTATGTCATTCGACAATCTTAAGCTTTGTACATCACGAGCAGATTCCCTGTTTACTACAAATCCATAGAAGTGTTGACGTTTTCACCCCCAGTAAGAGATGCCCCATAATGCGTGTTTGTTGTAGACACTCGGCACTTGACTCCACATTGAGTTTGGGATGAAGTCTTCAATCCATTTGATGTGTCCATAATCTGTAGCCTTTGTCTTTATCACTGAAGTTGCATAAGTTCGGCTTGAGACACCACCACTTAGATATGCAAGGTCGTTGTTGATGAAGTGATCAAAAGGTATAACTCGACAACCTCGTGAATTAGGTATCAATTGTGAGGGATTGAAAAGATCATGTGGATATTACTGTCCTTCAGGGTTGTTCTAATCTAGTTGATTAGTTGTTCCTTTGCAGACTTCTTCAAAGAAATATTTAAGTTCCACCAGACTCTTGCACGAACCTTTCATTAACTCATATGTTGGACCGGCTAATAATTCTGGTGTCAGAGTATCAACTTTGAGCCGATTCATCACGAATGCTGAGAAGTCTAGAGGAGTGTCCATTAGTTCATTAAATGATTTACGAGGATCTTCATTCCAAGCTAAAGTACTTATCTAAGGTTGAACTGGTCCATGTCTAGTAGGTAGAGTCTTGTTCCAATCATGGTCGAGAGTTGGAGTTTTTGATGGCTTCAGAAACCAATCAGGATGTTGAGTGGTCTCATCAACAGATTGATCTTCAGTAAATCCTGTATCGAACTCCTGATGTGCGGGTTCTTCCAAGTCTTTGTCAGCGTGTATTGTTTCCTCTTGAGCAGACTTTCTAGTAGACGTGTGATGAGATTTGGACCCTTCTTTAGACTTGGAAGTCTTCTCCTTTGGTGCACTGGTTTGATCCAACGAAGGGTTCTTCATCTTTATCCTCATCATCTTGACGTCTTTTAAACGTGACAGTATCTCCGTATGTTTCAAAGATGTCTTTGTCAGTTTCATAAGCGTCAACCAATGCTTTGTAGAGAGTCTTCTGCTGAATTGATTCATGTCAATTAATTGTTATTCTCCATTTTCTTCATGAGAATTTTTCTGTTAAGCTCGAGTTCAAAGAGTTTAGCTGCTACAACATGGGATGTCTTAGCTTGATTGGATGAACGAGTCAGAACTTCAGCTTCAAGTTGGTCATTTACGAACTTCTTAATTTTCGGCAAAATCTTAGAGACTTGTTCTTTAACTTGCTCTTTGACTTGCTTTTTGATGATTTTCCTCATATTTTCATCAAGTGTATTGATGAAGTCTGCATTTTCAGCTTGAGCTTCATCTTTAAGTCTGTCTAACTGAAGTTGCACAACTGTTTTTACAGCTTCATTCATCTTATTGGCAAGGTACGTATCAACAATACTGGGAATTGAAGAAACAGTTGCAGAAAATTGGTTTGTTTGCTGGAATTCCGAGAAGTTGTCTTCTAAAGCTTTAACTCTATCTTCAAACTTGAACAAGGAACCAAACATTGGAAGATTTTATAGGGAGGTACTTGGAACAATTATTGGTGTGGGAACAGGTGTTTGTTGCTGAGGTTGAATAAAGGGAATGGGCGGTGGAGGAACTGGTGTTACAGATGAAGGAGGCATTTCAACATTCGTGGAGACGGGAACATCTACCAGAGATTTTAACTCAGTATTCAGATTAAGAATTGAGTCAATACATGTATTCGGATTTGGGTTGAGCATGTTTGAAATGAAGCTTAATGAAACAAAAGAACTCTGCTGTTGACCTTCAAGAGTGGCAGCTGTTATTATCACATGAGTATCTTCTGTTACTTGAGTACTTTGAATATTAGTCTATGGAGCATCTGTCATTTCAGTATCTCTTCCTTCCAGATTGATGTTCACGTCCCTGTATAATTCATTTGCTTCTTCCTCTTCATTTGTCTCCTCTTCATCCAGTTCTTCTCCATCAACACTGACTCCTTGAGTTTCGTCATCATATGCTTCATCATCAGACCACTCTTCTTTATCTTCTTCATCTTGTCTTTCTTTTTCATCAAAAGTAGACAACTTGGGATGAACAAGGTCGTCATCATCATTATCTGATTCAGTTTGTTCATTGTCATCATCTTGATCATCATCACCTTCATTATCAACATTGTCATCATTCTGATCATCATCATCTTCACTCACATTCACTTCATCATCATCTACATTATCAGCATCGTCATCATTTTGATTATCATCATCTTCACTCACATTCACTTCATCATCATCGTCTTCGTCATTGGACTTCCAAGAAATATGTTCATCATCAGAGTTATAACACTAGTTCCTTCATCTGCACCTGAACCGTTGGTGTGAGAGCCGTGAGTCTATATTAAGCTTCTTTTGGTAGCCAACTTTATCTGTTCAGCCTAAGACAATGCAACCTCAGATAGCACATTTAAGCCTTTTTCTTTCGACATTATTGTTGGTTGCTACTTCTTAACAGGTTTAGCCACCTTTGTTGAAGTCTTGATTCTTTTTCCTTTAGAAGCTTGAGCAGACTTCTTCTTGGGAGATGATTCAGGATCAACTTTATTCTTTACATATTTAGTTTTTGGAATCTTCTCTCCAGTAGCATAAGCATGATAAGTCTTGTAAGCTTTGGACTCCAACATGGCTTGGTTGGTCAAGTGTTGAGGAAGAATAACACCGTATATCTGCGTGTCTTGATGTTTAAAGATAACTCTTATTCTTATTTAGTAAAAATTAGTCGGGGGTTCATTCCCTTCCGTGCAGTCGTGCCAAAAAACTATTCTTGTTTCTCTCCTTTGGTATTGACAGATCCTTTGTCATGAAGTAGTCTACAATGACTTTGGTGAATCGTGGATAATACATGTCATTGTTCTTCTTAGAGTTTTTGTTCTCCACCTAATACACCAAGTCTTCCCACAGTAGGTAGACATAATCAACATTCTTGTTATGATACATACCCCAAAGAATTTGAGCACGTGATAATCGAGGACTTTCCAAAGCAGTAGGTTTTACACTTAGACACTTATTGATGATGGCAGCAACATGATCTCATGGTTGATGCATGTGATTAACTTGACATAGATAAAAACTTTATGCTCACCAGTGGTGTCCATGGTCTCTAATAAAGCTCGGAGTTTCTTCTTTAGTGGCGGATCTGTAAATTTCTGACTGGATTTTTGGGCAATCTTGGCATTATCTTCTGAAAGTTGTCAATGTTAATAGTATTGTGGAAAATGTAGAGGGGGGGGGTGAATACGTTTTCGTTTAAAAATCAAAAACTTTTCGTATCAAATCCTCGATCAATCACGACGTAATATGAAAAGTACCAAACATATTCATGTCTATATGAAAGCATAGAATAACCGCTCGTTGTCACAACACAAATCTAAACATAAGGTTACATACAAAAAATAGTTAAACAAAGTCACACGTACTACGCCTTAACTTTTCCGCAACTAAGATGTTTAGACTATGCGATGCATTCATGATCACAAATCAACAACACAATCATATAGCAAGCATAAATGTAAATAAAGGGTAATGCAAAATGTAAGAGGAAATGCAAACCGGACATGATGATTTATAGTGGTTCGGTTACGGAGCTCCTCTCCGCCCTACTCCACTCCCCAAGTACCCAACTTGAGAGTTACTTCATAGCTCAACAACCTCCCTCTTGGCGTGAAGGAAACCCTTACACAACATGCTTACGCTTTTTTCGGTACAAAAGCTAAAATACCTCAGTCCTATTCACCGGGAGAAGAACCAACCCATCGTCCGTTACACATTTATAGGTACAAGTCTAAATACCGGGTTCTTACACAAAGGGTAGAACCAACCCAAAAAAACCCCGTTATGTTTTATGGCCCAACATAACAAACCTTGTGGGTGTTTAATGACTATTGCTATTGATCTAAATGAGTGTGAAATGCAGAGAAAAATATGTGAATGGTGAGAAATAGCATGGTATTTATAGGCTGAAAAACCACTGTAGCCCGGTTCCGCCAGTGCTATTAAAGAAGGGCACCGGCAGCCAAGACGTATGGGGCACGGCTACAGTATACAATCTTAGTTTTGATTTGGCAAAAATCTTGAAAGCTTTATGTATTCTTGGAGGCGTCTTTTTTCAGTTTTAGTTGATGTAATGCATGGATGTAAAAAATCATTTTCTATTTATTTTCCTAAAGTAAAAAAGAATTGAATATATTAAAGTTGTAAAGTAAAACTTTTGTAAAGTAAATGTCTAGTTGAGTTATTGTCAAAATAAAGTGTACTTGTTTAAATAAAATATTGTAGATGCAAATGTGAAATGAGGTTTGATCATAATGCAACATAACAAACATGTATGAACCTGTGTTGTAACATACGAGAATCGAGAGACGAGACTTAATTGATTGTATGTTGAGACAAAATATCATTGACGATGTAACCTGTACCATTGTTTACGTTATGTATTAAAAGTTAGTGTTTGTCATCAACAAAACAAACAGCTGTGTAGATAAAAATATCGTTAATATTTGCGCTAACAATCTCCTCCTTTTGTTGATGACAAAACAAATCGTGAAAAGTACTATTTATAAATGTAAGTTACTTGCATCTCCGTTCTACCTTTACATTACCTTTCTCTGTTTACACTATTCTCCCCCTTTTGTCAAAACAAAAAGGGTGTGTCCTTGGAGTTTAACTTCATTTCTCCCCGAAAAGGCGAGTTTGCATCATCCCTAGTGAAGTTAAATAGTCTATACTAACCCCTTATGTTGTTGCATCTCTAGGTAAATGTCCTTGGTCTATAGTAGATCCACGGATAAAATTTGAATGCTTTATCTACAAAACGGTTAGTTTCGTGCAACATAAAAATTATGAAAACTATATGATGAGAACATGAATTTCGTAAGGATAAACCACAAAAGATTGTAGAAGAGTAAGAATGATGATGAATGCGTGCATGCTCCCCCTTGACGAGTGCTCCCCTAGATTGAGGCGTCAAGATATGATGAAAAATAATATGTACTCTTGAATGAAGTAAGAAGAAGAATCAAGATCAAGACACTTTTGAGGTGTGCTTGAAACTTTTGCGTATTTTGCAATTCCTTTCTTAAAGTGAATTACCTACACAAGATTTAGAAAGAGATGCTAGAGAGAGAGAGATCAGTTGATTAGAGAGAAGATTAGATGAGAAAGATGTGTCAAAACATGAGAAATGGCTTTAAATGCTCGACGAAAGCTCCCCCTTGCTTGAGGGTGTCAAGTATGATCCTACAAAACAAAAATTAGTGCAATAACAGGTTTTGTCCTTAGACAAATATGTCATATACAACAAAATGTATAGACGACTTAATATGACGAATGCTCCCCCTTGCTCGAGGGCGTCAAGATGATCCTATAAAAAGGAAAAAGGTCTGATGCAAAACTTCATCCTTGTATGAGTAATCCCATAGACCACAAGTTGTTATGCTTGAACTAAAAAGATATGATATGAGAAGGAAACTTTCATCCGTAGTAAGAAGGCCCGAACATACTAAAGGTAGTACGGGTATTTGGAGCATTTTGTGTGTGTTCGAGAATGAGATGCATTTCATTACAAAATTCACTTGGCTTTTGACAAAAGAGGTTTACGAGTTTCAAGATATGTGAGAAGATAAGTTTGATGAGTCGAGATTATGGCAAGTTGTGAGGATTGTTTGGATGGAGAAAGGTGAGGTGAGTTGAGATCAATGGGGGAGGTGTGTTTTAGGAGTGGTCATAAAAATCACTATTGGTGAACTGATCGGTGAAAGAGGGAAAGTCGGATGGAGAAGTTTGGAGGTGACGATGGATTTTTTTTTCGTTTTTTTTGTTTGTCTCTCTTTTCAGTTTTCAAAACGTTCGCGAATTGTTGAAATAACATGGCCAAGCGCTTATTCTAGTGGTTCTTTTGAGGTTGACTTTGTTTTCTTTAGGCATAGTGTAAAAAGGATGATGAGGAGAAGATGAAAATGAGTTCCTTTTATAGAAGAATTTTGAGAATGTTTTAATGCTTTGTTTTGACTTGTTTAAGAAGAATCTAATGATTAGATTATGTTAGAGGTCAACTTCTTTTATTAGGGACTAAGTGATGTGACATGGAGTGATGTGACTAGGGACAAGGTGATGTCAAAGGTGGTGGAGTTGACTTTGGAGTGATCAATAGTTTGCTTGGAGAGATTCCCAGAGAGGTGATGAGAGAGATGGAATGAGACATATTTAGTGATGATGGAGGGAATGAGACATATTTAGTGATGATGGAGGGACAATTAGGTAGCCAGTTGGTAGAGATAGTGGTTGATTGTGAAAAGATTTATCATGATTTTTCTCGTAAGAGAGGCTTAATGGATGACTCAATATTGATAGACGCACAAAGGTTTATCTCAAAACCTTACCTTGTTGGTTGATGAAGAAATTAAGGAGATAGACATGATAAATTTATAAGTAGTGAAGTATGGGGTGGAAGATTGTGATGACAATGCAAGCAACTAACAATGTATGCTGCATGTATGAACATGTAATGAGAGATATAGATTGGTGTATGATAAGAGCAAAAATTAACTTGATGAAGAAAAATGATCTTTACAACTACACAAAAGGAGTTTGTCCTACATAAAATAGATCAAGAATATCATTTAAAACAACATGATAGACCAACAAATACGAATGAAATTTGGTCAAGTATTTCATCCGAAGGACTAAACACGCAACTCATTATATAGACACATAAAAGCATACATTTGTTCGCAAATAGAAACAATTAGAAAAATTCTTAATCTAGAGAGGTAGGAGGGGAAAAGTTGAAACTAGCTTAAACAGTTAGTCTTATGGAAGAGATTCAACGGTTAGGACATATGATATTACACTATACTAGACATAGACAATCAAGACGCATGATTAGCATAAAGATCAAGCATAAGCAATTTAGACAACAAACAAGCATTCAAGAATTCAAACATAAATGATACAAAAAAAAGAAACATTCATACAAGAGCATGTTCCAAATAGTTCAACCAAACACAAGCATAAGAAAGAAGATCATTTAGATTGAAAAAAAACAATTGCACTAACAATGATGCGAAATATTTGCGACGAAGGAAACAAGTAAGCACGAGATCTCATATTGCATTTGAGTTCGTTCATTTGTCAAAAATAAGTATCAACCTTGTTGTATTGTTCATTCGCTATTTGTCGGTTTTGGTTCTTAATTTACACAATAGGTTCAAAAAGAAGATTTAAAACTTCTACAAGTCTATAAAAAATTGCTTTTGACATAATATGAGTGCACAAGTAGCAATAAATCATGTTGTAACCTAGACTAATAGGAGAAACATGAGAATCTTCATGTAAAACTATGATTGAGCATGATTAAACTAGAATGCCAATTACGAATAGAATAAAGGAACCTGCCAAAAGGAATAAGATACTATCAAGCCTGATATTCAAATGAAAATCACCATGTATTAAATTGAAAATATGAGATAATCCAAGACATATATAAAGAGACTCAATTACTTCTAAATGCAAGATCATGTAAATCATGTTTATTCCTTGGATCAATTTAGTAACACAAATAGAAAAAATAAAATAAAACCTCTCTACGGTTTATGCATTTTTCAATTAATCAAATTGTTACTTAATTAAAAAAACATATAATCAACACATGAGTATGCAAAGCAAGTTGTTATGATAAATTAAAAAAGGAAGGGTCATATTTACAACTAATATAGAAATCATATCATTAGTGCTGTTTGGGAGATGGAGAGCAAGATGGTGAACTAGTGGTTATAGAGGATTGACAAGATGAAACGACACTGTCAAAAATGTGTAGATAATTTTAATGAAGTATATTTGAAACGTCCCCCCTTTTTTTTGGCAAGACTAAGAATGTTTAAAACCTTAGGCGGAAACGCCATGATCAAAAATTGACCTTTTGTTAAAAAGTTGAGAAAAATATTTTACAAATCCATTGAGACCATATTTTCATAAAACAATTTTGAATGGGTCATCATACTATCGTTCGGGCTATCGTAATCTAGAGGTCATGTAGTGAACGTATGAGGAGCCATGACACTTTAAATCGTAAATCCACAACTCGTCGATACGACACCCCGGAGAGGCCTCATATGATTATGAAATTCCCTAGTAATATAGTACTTGGTATTTATAAGTTATATGTGAAAGAGTAATTAACAAGAGCTTCCGGAATTTATTCTAAAAATACATGCTTAAATATCGAAGACACACTTGGTTCAATGATATTAGCGCGAAATGTTCTTTATGGGTTTTGCCACAAATAGTGTTGACGTATTACAAACAATAATTTATTACTTTGATCGTTTTGAAAAATCTTTTAAAACACTAATAAAACCTAGATATCATTCATTTCATCTTTGCTCATGAGTATTTGATGAAACATTCAAGTTGCCAATACCAATTCATTGAGCTAAGAAAAAATACTTAATACTTACTTAATTCCTATGATAATAAGGTTATGCAAGAGTTGATATATTAAAACAAAGAGATTAGGTATATGATTTATAAAAGAGGTACGATTGCCTAGGGATAATCTTCATTAGGCGATACACATGGCCTAGATAAACAATAGAGCAATTAGCATGGCAACCCAAGACTTATGAAAAAAACCAGCAAACAACATCACAATATGAAAACAAGGAAAACAAGTAGACATTCTACTAGCATATTGGTCTTATTCTCAAGTTTGTAAACGAATATGATGATGCGCATGAGATGGAAGTCATCAGTGTTTGTTTGTGTGTGACTAGTACTGTTGTATTGGAGAAGGGGAGTTTGCCATTTTGGGGGCGAGGTGCTTCATAGTCTCCCAGCTACAGACTGTTTTGTGATGGCTTAATGGAGAGAAACCTTTCGGGGGGGAGGTGGCTATTGCTTTAATGATTCGAATTTCAGTTGTTGGGAAATCTGGCATGATTTGACGGAAGTGTTGATATGACTCGCTGGAGAAACGCTGTTCTCTTGCGGGACTTCGAGGACGATTGATGTGGTTGATCCTCGTTGTGACTTTGAGAAGTCGTTGTTTTGCCTGATGAGAGGCTGAGGTGCTTGAACTATTGAGAAGTCATGCGAGGAAAGACGGAAGTGTGCTCGAGGAAATGGAGCGTGTTGTCGAGGTGATCGTCGGGTGATGCTTTCGTAATTGAGCGTACCTGGTTTTCTCCGTCGAGAATGCGGTTATTCGCTTGTGAGTCGTTGATTTCTGTCGCATTAGGCACTTTTATCTTCATGTGGGTTTGGTGATCGCTGGGTGGTCGTCGTTACCTAACGAGAAGAGAAATGCCTGCCCTATCTCCTCGTATTATAAAAAGATTTTCTCGGATGAATAGTAGAGGGAATCTGCATCGGAGTTCAATTCTCCTGGCGCAAAGACCCTTGTGCGACGGCGTGCGCTTTCGTTTGAGAGGCTGGAGTAGAGTTGACAAAGCAAATTAAAGGAAGAGATATTGCTATTTGAGGGTGCATGAGATTCGCATAAGGCCCTATCTTCAAATAACAAGTTCACAATATAGGAAAGCAAAGAGTATATGAAATAAATAGATGAAAACAAGTAATCTATAGAATATAACATTATATCATCATCTTTACTATATGAGATGACAAAACATTTACGGAAATTCATTTTGGACAAAGATATGAGTTAACCCAAACACTCCTTTAGAAACTATATTATTTTCTCTAAGCATCTAATGTCCTTACAAGAGGGAAACAAACAAACACGGTTGGACATTTATATTTTACAATAAGCAAGCTCAAATATACTGAGGATTTAGGCATACAATCAATTATACACGCCACTGAACAAAGAGCAACTAATCGTTATACCGTATCATACGAAAACAATTCTTTTGCCTTGTGTTTGAGAATGACGATGTATACCAAGCTTGATTATGAACCAAAATACCTTTTATTTTAAAGAGGAATGTGTAATGTTCAAAGGATACCAACACAAGTTGCTACGGACTCAAAGTTTGTGTTTTGTCTATGTTAATACGAAATTTAAAATTTGGACACTTTAGAGGTATTTGTGAATTTAGATTTACTTGAACCTATATTCAGTTCCTCTAACTAATTCTATTAGAAAGTAGACTCAATTATCTTCGAAACGGTAGGTGGCATGACTCGTACGGATTTATGGTTTGTATTTTACGGGCTTTTGAAGTTGATAAAATTTCCAAAGCTCGTTTGTCGAACCGGCTAGACTGCGGTGCTGTTATCCGGTAGCACGGCATTGTTGTCGAACAGAACCGGTCCGGTCTCTTGATCGATTTTTCAAAAAAAACTCAATTTTGACTGACGAAAAGGTATAACACTTGGTAGGCTATAAGGTAAAGTTTATTGGACAATTTTGGACATTATTACGCTTGTGATAACACGATATTCAAGAAAACCAAGACTTCTAAGTTTAATATACTTTTCATTTTAAGTCCTGTTTTCGGATAGATCTGATACGAAGGATGTACTCTGGTTTTGAAAACCAATTTGTTTTGAAAAAAACTAGAGCCACATGGCTTCTGATATCAATTGTGTGGAAAGTAGGGGGGGTGAATACATTTTTTCATTAAAACTAAAAAACTTTTCTTACAAATCCTCGATTCAATCGTGATTGTAATATGAAAGAGTACCAAACATATTCACGTTATAGAAAGCATAGAATAACCAAGTTAGTCACTGCACAATCTTAAACATCAAGAGTACATCAAACCAATAAGTCTAAACACAAAGCATCACACGTACTAAGCCTTAACTTTTCCTGCACACTAACCGATGATTCGGACTATGCGCTGCATTCATAATAATCCAATCAACACACAACAAGATATTATGGCAAGCATAATGTAAGACATAAAATGTAATAAAAGGGTATGTAAAATGTAAGAGGAAAGGAAATGCAACCGGACACGATGATTTATAGTAGTTCGGTCACGGAGCTCCTTTCCGCCCTACTCCACTCCCCAAGTACCCAACTTGAGAGTTACTTCACTAGATCAACAAGCTCCCTTCTTGGCGGAGAAAACCTTACACAACGTTGCTTACGCTTTTTCTGGTACAAAGCTAAATACCGAGTCCTAATCACCGGGAGAACCAACCCATCATCGCGTACACTTTATCCGGTACAAAGCTAAATACCGGGTTCTTACACAAGGGTCAGAAACCAACCCAAAAAACCCACTGTGATGTTTATGGCCCAACATAAAAATCCTTGTGTTTTTCTATGGCACAAACACATAAACCATTAGTCCTAATCAAATGATACAAAGAGATGATACAAATGAGTATAGAATGATGATCCACGACAAGTGTGTCTAATGGATATGAATGCCTAATCTAGATTAACTTCCATTGATGAGAAGCCTTCAAATGGATGTAGATGATGAGATCTCCAATCTTGTAGATCTTCATATGGGTATGTTTGGTGGTGGATGGAAATGGCAAGATCTTCAAGGCTTGGTTTGGTTGGATCATCATAAGAGTATGCTTACAACAAGATGAATGTTAGAAGCATTATGATCACATGAGAATGAGGGTGTTTAATGACTATTGCTACTGATCTAAATGAGTGAGAAATGCAGAGAAAAATATGTGAAAGGTGTGTTCAAATGGTGAGAAATAGCATGGTATTTATAGGCTAAAAATCCACTGTAGCCCGGTTCTGCCGGTGCTATTGAAGAAGGGCACCGGCAGCCAAAAGCAAGGGCACCGGCCTACAGTAATACAATCTAAGTTTTGATTTGCAAAATCTTGAAAGATCTTATGTAATCTTGGAGAGATTTTTTCAGATTTAGATGATGTAATGCATGATGTAAAAAAATCATTTTCTATTCTATTTTCCTAAAGTAAAAAAATAACTTGTATATTTAAAGTGTAAGTAAACTTTTGTAAAGTAAAATGTCTAGTTGAGTTTTGTCCAGAATAAAGTTTACTTGTTTAAATAAAATACTTGTAGATGCAAAATGTGAAATGAGGTTTGATCATAATGAAACTAAAAAAGTGTGTTACGAAACCTGTGTTTGTAACATAACGAGGATTTCTTAGACTCAAGGCGTGGTTGATGTTTGTTGAGACAAAATATCATGACGAGTAACTTGTACATTTTACGTTATGTATTACAAGTTACGTGTTTGTCATCAACAAAACAAACAAGACTGTGTAGATTAAATATCGTAATATTTGCACTAACAAGTATGACTTTTGCCATTCATCTTGAAACGAAGTGAAGAATGATGTCTGGAGGCATTGACCCAGAACTCTTGCATGTAGATTTCTGGAACATCAGTAGTGATCTCAAATGCTTTGTAGAAGGAAGTGAGTTTCAGAGCGTTTAATACCACTTGAATAGTAGGTTCCTTGGATTTGAGAGTGGGGCATAGCCGGAGATTGCATTTTCCTATCTAAAGACAGTTAGCAGGAGCTACTAAATCATCATCTAAAGCATTTTGATGAGCTCTTGTGGTATCCATAATTCTGCTAAGAAAGGATCAATACAGCTTATGTTTTTACACTATACTATAGAGACCTTTCAATTGAGCACTTTGAGTTGATTCATGCTGCAAAAATTTCTCAAGGATAGGGCACTCTAAGACTTTTAGCACTTTTTAAAGATTTATCCATTTAAATGACAACTTAAGTCAACTTAACTTGTTTAGAGTGGATAATTAACCAATTTTAATTAACTCCCTAATTAAGATATTAAATTGCCTTTTAATTTGGAAATTTGATCTAAAGTGTGTTTGGTCTTGAAAGATAAAACCATTTTCTAAAGGAAAAAAAACTAGTTGTTCGGTTCCAAAGAGAAGACTAGTTGTTCGGTTCTAAAGGAGATGAGTTGTTCGGTTCCTAAACCGAGCTAGTTGTTCGATTCCTTTAGGAAAATTAGTTATTCGGTTCCATAACCCAATTAGTTGTTCGGTTCCTTAATGACTCTAGTTGTTCGGTTTCTGAACAAAAACTGGTTATTTGGTACAGTAACAACACTAGTTGTTCAGTTCCTTAATACATCTAATTGCTCGGTTCCTAAAGACAAACCAGTTGTTCGGTTCACTCATAAATTTCACAAACATGACGTTTTGAACATTAAGCGAGCATAACTTAGTATATGTATCATGAGGGCTCATCATATAAGCACTTACATAGAAATTTACACAAAATCAACAAAAAAAGCATAGAACTTTCAAACCGAGTATAATAGGCATTCATTCAAGATTTACTACAAGAAAGGGAATGATATAAACACTCAAACACATTTAAGAATGAGAAATCAAGCTTCTTAACACATAACCCACTAACATGTTACAATATCTTTCAAAAACCTAAATTTTCGCACCTAGGAATTAGCAATAACACATACATATGAAGTCCAAATTAAAAACAGTTTTAATCGAGTTCTTTCCACACCCAATGCTATAAAACCCCTTAACTAATTTGGAGTTTTAACCATTTTTGATTTTCAATAGTAGATGAAAAGCCAATTCCTTTGAGACATAGGCAGATTAGGTGATAGAGAACAAATTCTTTCTAGTACCTTAATCGTGAAAATTGCTAGAAATGGAGAACAATCAATGGCGAATTCAAAATGAGTGTGGGAGGGAAAATAAGTTTCAAGTGTGTGTGTGTGTGTACAGGACGGGGTAAGGTGGGGTGATAAAAAGCTAATTTGTTTTTTGTCACTTTCACCCCCCCCCACGTTACATAACCCTTTCAATTTTTCTTATATAAGTTGAATTAGGAAAATATAGTTTAACAATTGGCACACTTAGTCCCTAATGTTTTAACTAGCATACCTAATCACTTAATTCACACTTTTACTCCCTAGAGGCATAAACAAATAGCATATAATGCACACATAAGCTAAACTTAATTAACTTTCCTTAAGAATGATATTCCGTTATTGTTTAAAAACCTTTTACCTTGAATCACATTTTTATTATGAAGAAGATATTTGACATTTTCTCCCCCTCAAACAATGACCCGTTTTCTATTTAAAGAGCTGTAGTCGTTGTTTGAGAAGTCGAGTGTCGTTGAAAAGCATTTTCTGATGACAACATGTTTTATTTTTGAAAATCAAACACCATGAAATAAGATTTCTCTTATATTAAC
>BQNB010001881.1:83982-107391 GCA_026074375.1 Tanacetum coccineum | reverse complement strand
CGTTTAATGCCTGTTTACATTGAATGATCATTTTTAGTTTACGCGATTTAACTTAACGTTTACGGTTTAAGAGTAAACGCGTAAAACCCTAAAAATAAATTGTGAATTACATAATGTCATACAATGACCTAAAACATGAGGTGTTATATACCATCTTTTGATCGCCTTTTCACAAACAACCACATCACACCCTCTGTAACACCCACTCATCTGGTATCTCCAACACTTGTTGAACCTCCTATGTTCAAAAACGAAGATGATGTCCCATCTATGAATGAAGCTGACCATCCTGAATTAGCTGATGATCTGGACTTGGCTAATCTCCTAGAAGATACCAGAGTTGAACCAATCAGTGATGCTCAGCCCTCACCTTAAATTAATTTACCCTCAGCTGGCACTATCTCTGGTCTTTCTATTTCTCAATACAGATGGTCAAGAGAAAAACACATAAAGCTAATTAACAACATTGGTAAACCTCTGGCTGGTATTATAACCAGAAGAAGGGTCGGAGATTCAAAAGCTGCCTCAGCTCATGAATGTTTATATGTTAATTTTCTTTATGAAATTGAACCCAAGAAACTAATTGAAGCTCTAGAAAAAGAAGGTAGGTTATTGCAATGCAAGAGGAGCTGCATCAATTTGAAAGAAATAAGGTCTAGACCTTAGTTCCTAAGCCTCATGGGAAAACCATCATTGGGACCAAATGGATTTGAAAAAACAAAATGGATAAAGAAGGGGTTGTTACAAAGAATAAAGCAAGGCTAGTTGCTCAAGGATATAATCAGCAGGAAGGGATTGACTATGAAGAGACTTCTACACCTGTTGCAAGACTTGAAGTCATCAGAATCTTTCTTACTTATGCAACCTACATGGGTTTTGGTGGTGTTTACAATGGATTGAAAAGTGCATTTTCGAAATGGTAAAATCTCCTAAAGAAGATATGTTACAACAACACCTGGATTTTAAAAGCAGGGAATTTCCAGACTATGTGTGTAAACTGGACAAAGCTCTGTATGGGCTGAAACAAGCTCTTAGAGCATGGTATGAAACTCTTTCAACATTTCTTATTTAGCACAAGTTTGTCTGAGGTACAATTGACAACACTCTTTTTACTTATAAAACTAAGAGTGATGTCATTATAGTACAGATATATGTGGATGATATCATTTTTGGGTCAACCAATGTTAAACTTAGTAAGCAATTTGCCAAGTTAATGACAAAAAAGTATGAAATGAGTATGATTGGTGAACTAACTTATTTTTGGGTTTTCAAATCAAACAAGATTCCAGAGGAATCTCTATTTGTAAAGAAAAATATGTTAATGACTTACTCAAAAAGTATGATCTAGCTGGTTGTGCCTTAATGAAATGCCCTATGCTTCCCCCAAACAATTTAGGCCCTGATGAGTTAGGGGTCTCTGTTAATGAGACCTTGTTCAGAGGCATGATAGGGTCACTAATGTAACTCACAACTAGCAGACTTGATATCCAATTATCCACATGTCTCTATGCTAGGTATCAAGATGACCCCAAGGAATCCCACCTTGTTGCTGTAAAAAGAATTTCCAGGTATCTCAAAGGTACTCAAAATCTAGGTCTCTGGTATCCAAAAGGATCAGGCTTTGATCTCAAAGCATACTCTGACTCAAACTATGCTGGATGCAACCTAGATAGAAAAAGTACCTTTGGTGGTTGTCAGATATTTTGAGGAAAGTTAGTATATTGGAGTGCAAAGAAGCAAAGCTCTGTGGCAATGTCATCAGCTGAGCTGAGTATGTAGCTGCCGCTAGGTGTTATGCTCAAGTCCTCTGGATTAAGAGTCAGCTGGCTGACTATGATGTTCTCTATGACAATGTGCTCATATTTTGTGATAATACTAGTGCCATTACCATATCAAACAATCCAGTGTTGCATTCTAGGACAAAACATATTGACATCAGGTATCACTTCATCAGAGACCACATTTTAAAAGGTGATATTAAGCTTCATTTTGTACAAACTGATTTGCAACTAGCTGATATATTTTCCAAGCCACTAGCTGAACCTAGCTTCACTAGATTGATAGCTGAGTTGGGTATGCTCAATATTGAAAATAGGTCTCTGATAAGAAAAAGGCTTTAAGTCATCTTCTGACATGAATATTAAATGTTTTTAAGGTAACTTAAATATAACTAGCAAGTTGAAAGACAAACATTCTCAATATTTAATTCGTATATTCTCAAAAGGTCACCTACTTTCTCGAAAAATGCCGGATTTTACAGTCCATGAAGGGTCATATGGGCCCACGTTTTGTGATAGTTTTACCACTATGCATTTAATGCGGAATTCAAACTGTTTTATTTTTCATAATTGATAAATATTTTAGTGGAATAAACTTCACCTTTTCACACACTCACATCATTTTTCCAAAACAAAACCCTAAAATCTCCATCTTCATCATCCCTCACAAATCTTTTAAGAAAACAAAGCAAAATTTTTGTTTGACAACAATGGCTTCTGACTCATCTTCGCGAACCCAACCTAAACAACTCACACCAGCTTCAAATGTCCCTTTTCTAATTAAAGATTGCATCATCAAATTTAACAATGGGGTTGCCTTAATGGAATCCAACGATGATGCATACAAGCTGTTGCTTTAATTTTGAAAAACAGATGTATATTTGTTGCTTTAACCAAACAACCATTAGCATATTACTCAAAATACCTTCAGGAATTCTGGTAATTGCTAAGGCAGATATAGCGTTAAAGTTCATCACCTTCACTCTCTCACATTTTGACAAACCACTTTCCTTCGACCTCAATATGTTTTCCTCTGTTATCAGGTTAGATCGTAGTGATGAATGTGTTCCTGTTCCTCCAAAAAGTAGAGTGGAAGGCTGGATAGCAACTATGGATTGTGATGATGTTCACCATCCCTTTCCTCCTCTGATCTCATCAACTCATCTCCGGTGAAAGTGAAATATTTTTCACCGACTTGGAAGGTTCTGATGATGTACATTGTTAAATGTTAGGTGACATGCAGGGATCTCACGATCAACTGAATGTCAACCAGTAAACAATTGCTTACTGTTTGTGCTGGGGGCTCAATATAGATATTGCAGACATTTTGTTTTATGACCTCATTGTTCATCTTCACCTAGAGGGTAGCAAGAAT
Source organism: Tanacetum coccineum (assembly GCA_026074375.1). Lineage (NCBI taxonomy): Eukaryota > Viridiplantae > Streptophyta > Magnoliopsida > Asterales > Asteraceae > Tanacetum > Tanacetum coccineum. The sequence continues at coordinate 104,238 of BQNB010001881.1, read as the reverse complement.
CAAAGAAAACCTAATGTATGTTATACCAGATATTTATCTCTTATCATGGAACATCGGCTACAAGACAACTATAAAAATGATAAGTTGCTTTCCTTAAACCCTACACCATTACAACCATCACTTTTAGACCCACATGGAAGGATGAAACTGCTTTAACTTCTCACATGTGCAAGGTGGCTGATCATTCACCTAAGCATATTCAGTCTTTGATCCTTCCCTTTGGGGAGGTGAATGCTGATGACACTGCTGACAAGTCCTTGTCTGGGACCTCTATACCACCTGTCACTCAGCCCAAAGCATAAACTGCTAAAAGACCAAATAAGAAGAATATCCCACCTTTGACCCAACAAGATGTCTTAAAATCAAGCAGGATTTCCAAATCTTTCCCTACACAGGCCACCCATCCTTAGCCTGCCAAGGAGTTTGTGGTTACCGCTGATGCAACAAAAAGTTTATATGCCTGTGAATCGGCAGAGGTGCAAGGAAACCAGCCTGAGACCGCTGATTCTGAAAAGGTAACAGTTTTAAATAAGGGTCACTACAAGCAACAACTCTTAAACTTCTCTAGGAGAGAGTGGTGAAGTTATAGGCTACCCTTGACCCACTAGAGTGTCTAAGTCTGCACTTAGATTCCAAATTTTCTGTACACTACGTGTCTGCACTTAGAGGATGATATTGAAAGGCTGATAACGCCTGATGTTTGACTCTAAAAATTCTAGACTTTGCTTGATTATCCTATCTTTGCATGAAAGTCGACCTCTATATGAACTATACTCACTCAGATTCAGAGGTCCCCTAAACCAATCAAAAGAGCCCCAAAAGTCAATTCTTTCTTAATCTAAATTTTAAACGACTTTTTAGATGATTGAGTAATCACACCCATTCTTCTTAGGGGCAGCGAATAATGATCCTCAACCTTATTACAAATTCACAAGTTTTAACTAACAAGTTTATGCAGGGGTATTGAGCAAAATGTTAGAGAAGGGTACGCTGGGGTTTATTCTAATGACGAAACCTACGTTTGGTAGCTATGGATGAGAAGACAAACAAAACAAGGGTTGCTCAAGAAGAACCAGAGAGTCCTTATGACAAAGAGTTAGAGATCAAGATTGTCAAATCTTTCAAAACTTCTTGGTCTATTCATCCAGAGATTGATCAGCCTAATGATGCAAACATCACCTTTATGGGCTCTGGACCCATTGACATGGAATTGGATGACTCTGGCTCTGATCTCCATTCTATGCCTAGCGATGATCTAGCATCTCTGACTGGTTTTGAGACTCCTGACTCAAATGATGAAGAGTTTAACTCTGTCACCAAGGAACACTCAGCTAACAACCTCAATGCAACATTAGATGGTGATGTTGCTTTACCAAATGCTTATGCTGGTGTGTCATCTCTTTCCGACCCCCGTGGTCATCTTCGAAGAGAGCTGACCACCATACCTTCTAAGGTTGTTCAGCTGGAGTCTCAAATTACCAAGCAAGTCTCTGACGAATTGAAATCCTCTGTACCCTCTTTGGTTTCTGCAGCTTTGAAAGAAACCCTACCAGGTCTCCTCGCTGATACTCTTAAAGCCTCTCTCCTAATTTTGATTCAAGAATATGTTCAAAATACTATCTAGCAGTCCATGGGGGAGCAGACTTCATTATTTCAAGCTTAGGTTCATCAGAATTGGAAGAGCTACTTGACTCCAGGATCTACAAAGCAATGAACAAACAACTTCATGCGTTCAATAAGTTGGAAAGCCGTAGATTTGTCCTATTGCAAAGTGAACTTAGCAAGGTTATTCAATCCAAGATAGGCAGCAACGTCAAGGCAAGAGTGCGCACAGGCATGCGCCATGTCACTGAAAGGCTTGACCCCCTTCAGTGCTCCATTACAGAAAACTCTAACAGTGACTCTGATCTCAATGAAGCTATTAAGACCATGAACTTTCTACTTGAGGCAACAAAAGTCTTTAAAAAGGCTAGTGCCGAGAGGGAGAAGTGGGAGAAAAACAATCCACAGACACCAAAGGATACTGAGATTTAGAGAACTGATCTTGCTCAGGTGGAGCAACGCATAGAGACAACAAACAATGTTGATGTTTATGGTGAGTAGTCAATTGCTTAAGAAAATCACAGAGACTGCTTTAATTATTCATCAATCAGAGAAGAAGAACTCAGAGGATATTATCTCAGGAAAGAAAGACTCAGATTCCAACGCCAACTCCTCTGAGCTCTCTCATTCCAAAGCATCTGCAAAATCCCTTGCAGCAGAAGTTGTCTGTTGAGCCGTTCACTAATCAACTGTTTGGTACAACTTCATCTAGCTTTGCACCATCACCTCCTAGAGAACCAACTCCTCTAAGAGATCCATCCAAAAGGAAAAGGAGTTGCCACTGAAGAACCTATGAAGGAACTTATTCCTTACATAGAAGAAGGAGGATCGGATCCTAAAATTCTAAACGTGAAGTCTTTTGTCACCCAAGAGGGTGTACTATCTCAGGAGTACTTCATGGCACAACTTAAGGAGATGAAAAGATTGGTTGATCTCAAGGTTGAGAAATAAGAGTCTGAGAAATCTCTGATGAAGATAATTAACCCAGCGATAGTCAAGGCTCAAACACTGAAGTTGGCTGAATATGAGGAGAAAAGGGCAAAGATGCTTGATGAATACAACAAGTGTATATATGAGAGGGCTGATCCATTTACTATCACTAGGATTCACTACAGGGCCAGCTCTTCTCGGGATGCTACCATGAGAATCACCATAGATCACGATCCATTAAATGTCATGGTTTATAAGAAATTTAAGCTAAAGACTCTGGGATTCAGTGAATGGCTAGAAGTCCAAGCTCTGGAATCTAAAACCTCAAGCAAGTCAAATGATTTGCTTCTTCAAATCCTCGGAGCTATGTTCAACTGGATCATTACACAAGCAAAGAAGCTAGGCATTCCACCACCACCTGAACTTGCACACATTGGAAAACCTACTGAAGATAAAAAGAGAAAAAGAACTGAAATACTTACAAAAGTTTTTGTCAAAGAGAACATAGTGGTTGATGAAATGAAGAGGAACCTAGATCCTCCCCAAGGAGTAGAAGATAGAAGAGGCCTGGTCATCAAAGAACCATAAGTGGGCATCTTCTACTACAATGGGAACTTTGACTTGGTCTTCCAAAGAGTGTCAGAGTTCTATCTTGCCACCACTGTGCATCTTGTCAAACTTTTAGGTTCAATCATAAGGGATACTCCAGAGGCAGAGGAAGTATACAAGTTAATAGAGCTGGAAATAGAATCTAGGAATGATGTAATGAGAGCCAGAGAGATTGTGGAAAAGAACCTAGATGGCATAGGCCAACATATGTAATGAATTAATAAAGTCTTTTTGTATTATTCTCTATGTTATTATGTGTAAGAGGAAGCTTTGTCTCACTTACCTTAATATTTTACTTAGCATAATTTATATTCAAATAGGGGCGATATTGTTGGGCTAATTCAGAGCCCAACGATCTTTGCCTAAATTTAAACAGAAATTAGGCTAAGTATTGAAGAACCTATGAGTGCTGGACTCAGAGGTATTAAAAGGACTCTCTGAGTGAAAAGCCTCAAAGAGCAACATCAGATGTATTCAAGTTAAAGACATCATCAAGGAAGTCGAAGATTACTTGAAGACATACTCGTCAGTTGGGATGGATATCAGCTGGTATGTAGAAGGAATACGCTGAGGTTCTAAGAAAAGTCAGAGGTGGCAATACCCTGACTATCATGTTACCATTTGAAGAAGAACAAGCTGAGTTTAAGCTGTTCTCTAAAGTTTAGGCGGGAAAACTCAATACATATTTATGGCGGGATAAATAGTAGTTTGAGTTAAAGCCTGTACCTAGTATGAAGTTGGTAAAAGTAGTGAACAGTTGGCAGAACTGTTCACTAAAGTATGGGCGGGTAGTTTCTAAGAATGGACATGCATTAAATACCCCGTACGTCCTCCACTAGATTCTTGACACGTTGCAACTACCCCCACTAAGGACGCAACCTCGTATTAGTATAAATAAAGAATGTTGTAAGGAGTAAAAGTCATCGCTTTTATTGTATTGTTATTATAGACATTTACTCCTTAACGAACTTAACTGTTACCCAGCTGTCTCAATCAGCTGTGTGAATAAGTTCGCTTGTAAACTTGATTCTTTATCAAGTTTACTTGTTCAAAGGGTAATCTTACATTGTCATTCAACTTGTGCGATCCATAGCATATTGTAATACTTTGATTCTTATTAATAAAGCATTACAAGATTAAAAAGTTATTACTTGTGTTATTCAGTGATTGATACGTGTTATATTCCATATAGACATTGAATTGGGATGCGGCTACTCTATGTGGATGGATGACCTCAGGCTCAGTCTAAGTTCTTCTTCTGGACCTTCAACACCTCCAAGTTCTTATCCGGGACCTTCAACACATCCAACTTATTCTTTGGGACCTTCTGGATCTACACTAAATCTCAGAAAGGCAGAGTGCTCAAATTGTAAGTTCTTGGCTGAAAAGATAAAGACACTAGAGGAAAAGATAAAGATACTAGAGGCAACAGTAGAGATGGAGAGGCATCCCGAGAACCACACACTTGAGTCAGCTGCAATACTTCACGAGCTGTATAATGACACGGGAAAACTTGGTTTGGAGTAGTTTTTCATTTAGCTAAAGCAATTTAGCATTTCGAATGTAATTCGTATGCTATAATATTTAAACGTTAATCGATTAGGAATTAATTCGTATATTTTAGTTATTTGTTGTGCTTTAACACCACTCGATTTAGTTAACTTTCAACTAAATTTATCAAAGTAATTTTAGTGATTACAAGTTTTGATCAAACTAATAAATGATAAAACAAATATAATTAAATTAACATTAAACACTTTTAGCCACGATATGTCGTGGCTAAATGTTTTGATAATTATCATTTAATTTTATTGATAAAACATAAAAAAAAAAAAAATATAACACTTTTAGTCACGGCATATTGTGGCTAAATGTTTTAATATTTATCATTTAATTTTATACTTATTATTTAATGTTATTAATAAGATTAATATAGTTAAAATAATAGTAAATACTTTTAGTCACAAGACAGTCGTGTTTAAAAGTTTTAGTCAAATTTAGTAACTAATTTTTAGTCACGATACGGTTGTGTCTACAAGTTTTAGCCAAGTTTTTTTGACAAAGTTTCTTGGTTGAAAGTCTTGGTTAAGGTTTTTAGAACTTTACCCACGGCGTGAGTGTGGCAAAAAGTTTTAGTCAATTTTTTTGATAAAGTTTCTTCGTTGAAAAATATGGTCAAAGTTTTTAGAACTTTTAGGCACGACTTAGTCGTGGTCCTAAAAGTGGATTTCAAAGATTAAATGTGAGAAGTGGCTATTTTGTCATTTAGTGGACTGTAGCCACGACTTGTGATCGTGGCTACACTATTTTTTTGTGGCTAAAAGCCATGATTCTTGTATAAGGAGGTTGCGTACTTTTTCGGTGCTAAAATGTTATGATACCTTCAGCTCTTAAGTTGAATGCCTTACTAACTAAAATGTTATGATACCTTCTGCTCTAAAGTTGAATGCTTTTATACTAACAATCCTCCATAGACAACGCTGACTCAAATAACTACAAATCCAAACCACGCTTTGCATTGGCCAAACTTGCCTCTTTTGTACACTCATTAAGTTTGGACTTAATTTATTCATTCACAATTGAGTCTGAGAAGCTCGTCTGGTTTTGAAGGTTTTCATTTTCATGATTAGAAAGCGTTTACATATATTAAAGAGAGAACCAATATCAACGGCTAATAAGATTTACCATGAGAAAAGTGAATAAGGTTCTCAGGTACCACATACACGTTATATTATCATGTCAAATCAAATCAATACAGTATATGTCTAAGCATGTTGTTACGTATAATTCTCTTTGTGACAATTTTTTTACTATTTTTGTAAACCAGCCTATACAGCAGATACTATCAAGGCCAGAAGTAGCAGGAAGGCTACAAAAGTGGAGCATTGAATTAGGAGAATATGCAATATATTACAGGCCTAGAGTATCAATCAAAGGACAGATTTTAGTAGACTTCATAGTTGAAAGGCCAGAAGAGGACTCTCTGGATACTTCAATGGAAGAAGAAGAGGAACTTCCTCAACCATGGATTCTGTTTACGGACGGATGCTCCTGCACAGATGGTTCTGGTGTATGACTAATACTCACAAATCCAGAAGGGACGGAGTTCGCTTACGCTTTGAGATTTAGATTGAATGCAACAAACAACAAAGCGGAATATGAATCCTTGATTGCGGGGCTAAGAATAGCAGAACAAATGGGTGTGAAAAACCTTTAAGCAAACGTGGATTCACGCTTAATGGCCAATCAAGTGAACGGAACGTATGCTGCAAAAGAGGCCGACATGGTTTGTTATTTGGAAAAAGTAAAAACACTTACAAGCGGCTTCAAGGCATTTACAATTAAACAAATCGCAAGAAGTGAAAATAAAAAAGCTGATGCTCTAAGTAAAATAGCTTCCATAAGTTTTGCATACTTAAGTAAGCAAGTACTAGTGGAAGAACTAAACAAAAAATCCATCAGTAAAGTAGAAGTATTAACGGTGGTAGAAGAAGAAGGAGAGACGTGGATGACCCTAATTTTCAAGTATCTTACGGAGGATACCCTACCAGCGGATATAAAGAGAGCGAGGGCGATAAAACGTAAGTCATGGCGGTTCGGCGTTATTAATGAGATCCTTTATAAGAAGTCTTTTCTCGGCCCGTGGTTAAGGTGTGTAGTGGTAGGGCTACTAAGCACAGATAACTCATGTTCTTAATAGAGATACAATGAAGAGATCTATGTAAGCATGCTATGCAAGGCACGCGAATTCTGTTAGTTGGCCAGGCTTTGCGGACCGACTACTATTGGCCTACCATGCACAGAGATGCAAGAATGTTAATAAGAGCATGTCAAGATTGTCAAGTTCATAAACCCATCTCAAGAAATCCACAAAAGAAGCTAACCCCAATCACATCTCTATGGCCATTTTACAAATGAGGAATTGACATAGCCGGACCTTTCCCGGAAGGCCCAGGGAAATTCAAATTCTTAATAGTAGCCATGGATTACTTCACAAAATGATCGATGGCGAAACAGTACGGCAACTTGTATCACTGAGGCAAATCCATGCGATTAAAAAATTTGTGTGGGGAAAACATTGTCTTAATTCTTTTGTAGGTTCGGGAATACTTTCCCGGATAGTATAGACTCAGACAACAGAAAACAGTTCTGAGATGATCCATTTAAGGACTGGTTGAGAAGTTATGTTACAATTCACACATTTTGCCTATGTAAAACATCCGCAGACTAATAGACTCGTAGAAAGAGCAAATCACAGCCTAGGTAAAGGAATAAAAGCAAGGTTGGAAGCAAGAACTAGATGGAAGAACTCCCTCATGTTCTATGGGCACATCGCACAATAATAAAATCTAGTCAAACGGAATTACCTCGTGGAATTGCGCCCCCCTACAATTCCCTTTGAATGAGCGAACCTGATTCTCTATCGTCCTATAGGTGATTTTATCTTGAATTATAAAAACGATATGTTTTTAACATTATCATCTTGACTCATTATGCATTTTGTGATTTCATCATGATCATTAAAGCATATGTTTAACCTCAAACAAGTCACATTTGTTATAGGAATGGATCTAGGAGTGTACAGTTTTTATAGGTAAACCCTACGTACATTGATGTAACTTCCCCTACATTTCTATGATTAGGTTGTCCTATTGAACCCAGATCTTTGGATCTCCAGTCAACTGGTCAGTTTTCCTTCAATAGAAACCTAAAAAAACTAACTCATGTCATATAAGGGCTGTTAGGTCCGCATTCCTTAGACGACTCTATAACTGACTCTCTATACTTAAGCTTTCGTAAGGCCGGATCCGCGATGTTTATATCAGTTGACTTTACGTCGTCAAACTGATAACTCTTCTTTTGAGAGGCAGTTGATCGCAACCAATCACGCGTCTAAGATTAATATGTCTACAGGACCTTGTAACCATGTTATCTCTTGGTGTAAAAAGAAAAATAAAGAAAAAGAAAAAAGATATGATGCTCTATCAAAATTCAATTGCCTATCACACTTTATAAACATGGCCATTACCTGTTTATGCCATCTTGGTATGTCCTTTATGAAATTACGTAAATATCCCGCATATTCTATAAATTTATCTTAAATGATAAATTCATATTTCATCATAGATTTAACTATAAGCGTCTCTTTGAAATACTTTTAAGATTTCTATAGCTTTCCACTTAGCGTAAGTACATCCGCTCTAGTGGATCTAGATTCTTTTAAGTAAGAATCCAAATTTGCATTACTCTACAATTTCATAAGTATCATAGTACTTGTGTAATACTATTCAAATGATCATCACTTGAAGTACTGGTATACTTGACTTGGTTATAAATTCAAGTCACACACACAAGTCACACACGTCATTACACACATAAGATGCCCAATATTCTTTGAGTATTCAAAATGGGCAACACCTTTACCTCTGTTTTAAATAGAATTAAAAAGATGTCATTGAATTCTAGCTAGGCTAGAATCTCCCACATTGAACCTCTCAAGAATATTGTCCTTATAATGTTTTTGAATTCAAAACAAATCCATATTGGTTCACATTCTAAGAACCATATCCAACAAGGCAACAACTAATGAAGTTCATGTCAAATCTTGACTCCAACATGTCATTAGTGGATTTGTTTATCTTCTTATCACTTCTAGTGATAATTGATTATACCATCTATGTATAAACACAAGAATACAATATACTATCGATCGCACATACATCCATTAATTTTAAATCCACATTCTTACATGATATGGTCAAAAAGATTGATGTCATTGTTTGGGAGCTTGCCTTAAGCCATATAATGACTTAACAAGCCTACAAACTTTGCTCTCTAGTTTAGGAGCCATGAAACCCTCAGGTTGGTTCATGTATAGTACTTTTTCTAAATATCCCTTTAGAAATGTCATTTTCACATCCATTTGATGAACTTCCTAATTTCTTAATGCGGCAATAGCAAGTATCATCTTAAATGGGGCTATTCGCGTAGAATAAGTATCAAAGTAATATAGACCTTGTTGTCTAAATCCTTTGATTGACAATCTTGCTTTGTACTTGTCAATGGTGCCATCGTCTTTCATCTTCTTCTTGAAGATCCATTTATAGCCTAGTGGTTTACAACCCGAAAGTAAATCCACGAGCTCCCAAATATGATTTTGTAAAATAGATTCTATTTCACTTTTAATGGCTTATTTCCATTGAGACATTCCGAGGAAGTAACCACTTCTCTATAAGAAGTAGGTTCATTTTCTACCATAAAAGAAACAAAATCAGGTCCAAACGATTTCTCGGTTCTTTCCATTTTGCTTCTTCTAGGTTAAACCTCTTCTTCCTTGGGTTGATCTTGTCTCTCATCTTGGAGATCATTATCATCTCGTTGTCTCTGATCTTGGATAACTTTGTCATCTATTCTAGATGATTTTCCAATTTCCTTCATTAACAAGGAAATATATCTTCAAAGAAGGAATCACTTCTTTATTTCATTATGGTATCCTTGTGTATATCACATACACAAAGAAACCCTAAGCACTACTGTTATAAGCATATACTAAGAATATGCAATTCATAGTTTTAGGTCAAATCTTTTGAACCTTGGGGTTCAGTACGGATATCTTAGCTAGATATCCCCTCACATTTGTAAATACTTATAAGATAGTCTTCTTCTCATCTATGGTTCATAAGAACTATCTTATTTTCTTTACAAGGGATCTTATCTAAATGATAAGACAACGATATAATCGCTTTCCCCCACATGCCATGGCTTAAACCAAGACTTAAGAACATGGCATTAACCATATCTTCTAAAGCACTATTCTTTTCTTTCAACAATTCTCTTGTTGGAATATCAAGAGAAATAAATTTGTGTCTTATTCTAAGTTTAACACATAAATTTAGAAATGAAAACACAGATTCACCTCTGATATGACTTTGAACCACCTTGTTTTCGATGATAAGTTGATTCTCAACTTATTTATATAGAACGATCTTGTCTATATCCTTACTCGCAAGTAAGTATAAATAGCAATATTTTGTACCACCATCAACAAATAGGATGAAGTACTCGCTATTAGCTACATTAGTACCTTAGTAGGTATTAATTCCAAATCACATAAAACCATGTGAATCATATCAAGGGCTCAGCTATTTTCTGTTCAACCGATAGAAAAGACAATCTTGTCAATTTGGCTTCAACACAAGTTATAATTTTGTAGTCCGTGTTAATACAAAAGTGGGTATCCAATTTAGTTTAATTAGACAACATATTAAGTTGAAATTTAAAACATGTCAAGTCAGCCATGCCATACATTTAAAAAATCAAATAAGCTAAATTCACACTCATTTTGCTAAAATGACCATTAAAAAATACATTCAGCTTAAATATTTTTAAAGGCGTAACCTGTACGGACTCAAATTATGTTATTCGTTAACTCAATTTTTATTTAATTAAAACACAAGATGAAAGCCAACATTCATTAATTAACCATCTGGACACAAGATTCCAACGAATCTCTGGCACGTACAATGCATTGGTTAACTTAGACTCTTTTCTAGATGTGAATCATATCTCCTTTTCCCGTGATATTAGCAGTTGGAGAGTTGCCCAAAAATCATTCTCTCCAGTCTCAACTACATTAAAAGAGTTAATCAAACTCTTATCATCATATACATGATACCGAAGTGCTAATCCACCATTATCTAAGGTCGGATTCCCTCATGGCCTTAGTTTTCATGTCATTTAGACCATATAACACATAGTTATGGTACATAAGGTTTCTGAATGCTTCAAAGCATCTACCGTACACGTAACTCGAGTATTGGTCTCCCTTTTAACAAGTTCAGGAGCAGATCCTTTAGATGTCACTCGTGACATTCCAAATATTTTGTTAATACGAGATCCCATGATTAGTTTGAAACTAATTTTGGTACTATTAACAACATGCTTAATCATAAGTGTTTCTTAACAAAACGATTTTAATTCGTCTTTTGTTTAAAACACTAATGTTTTGTAAGATCCGTTATACAAAACCGTTTTAAAAGAAGTCTTTCGATTAAAACAATTAAACAATATCACCTATTACATAATGTTTTAACAAAAACACATATGTAATATGATGTTGTCAATTTCCATTAAAAAGATCTTAATAGATCTATTTTACATGATCTATTTCTATACTGAAACTCAACAAGGTTTCAGTAGATCCATTCATCTAAAGAAACTCAACAAGGTTTCAGTAGATCCATTCTACTAAAGAAACTCAACAAGGTTTCTATAAATATACTTTTAAACTTCAAATTTTCAAGAATTATATCTAGTTAATAATTAAACTCGACCCGGTTTAAAAATAAACTAGACAAGTCAAACAAACACTTCCACTAATTTAGTAAAATGATGTATATAATCTGATATTTAATAATAACTTGTATAATTATCAATATCTTGTTTCAAATAAACTCAACTTGATTTTATTGAACATATTACAGTTATCTAATAAAATAACAACTTGCATTTTATGTGATATGATTGAAACAAACTCCACTTGGTTTTAATGAATCTAAATTCGTCATGATTTGCAACCATGTCAGTAACTGGCGCACCAATTACATTTATAAGATTCACTAGGGTTACACTCGTGTTACCATTAGTAAACTTGTCAATACAAACATTTAAGAAGTGTTAAAATAATTTGGTATCTAATAAACACGACTTGGTTTATTTAAACTTGTACCAAATCCGATTCAAAGAAACTCAAATTGGTTTCAATGAATCAAATAGATCAGTTTAATAGAAACTCAATCTTGGTTTCAAAATAAACTGATCTGAACACCTGAAAGATCACATACAAACAGTTAAATAAACTGTTATAAACCGGTATCAAGAAATTCAATCCTAATTTCTATAACCTTGTACCGGATCTGCTTATAGAAACTCAATCTTAGTTTCAAAATAACCTGATCTGAACAACTGCTTTTAAAAATCGTTATAGATCTGTAATTCCAAATCTGTAAATTAAAATTATGTTTAATTAAAACTGATTTCCAAAGAAACTCAACCTGCTTTCGATAGAAAACAGTTTATAAATATAAAATCTGTTAATAATAATTAATCCGATTTAACAAAAGTGTTTTTAATTTTGTTACACAGAATCTATTTTAAGATTGTAGGGAAACTATTACACTTTTATTAATAAAATCGAATTATAATACAATAAATTAAATTAACAGAAAATTAAATAACAGACATAAAGGGGTAGAAGCAGAAGACAGACACTATATAACGATAAGTAAATAAAAGCAGTAAAAGGTCGTGGAACGAGGCTCGTGTTTAACACGATTCCCTTAAAACAGATTCGCCGTCTGTTTCTCAGGGTACAACGTCCAAAGCTGTTGTACAGCCGGACCTGACAAACTTGCCTGAAAAATCACGGAAGCAGTCGTACATTTCTGATCGAAAGGATTGCTGGAACTTGGTTTCTATGGAGCTGCATATTTAGTTGTGTCAAAAACGAATGAGACTAGACCTCTATTTATAGTGAAAACTTTGTCTTGTATTTCAAGATAATAACTGCCTAGCTTAAGCAAATCTTTTATTAACAAAAAAAGATTTACACAAAATATTATGTACAAACTTATTTGATAAGTTTAAATCTATTCCTAAAATAGATTTCCAGATTTTGTGTTTCACGTGTCCCACTTTGAGACACGACATTTCATTTATATTATCTCCATTTTGAACATAAATGACTGTGTATTTATATTAGTCTAGCTCTTTGTCAGAGTTTTTTTCTTATATAAAATCCGCTCTTAAAAAAAATGTAACCACTTAATTTTATTTAAATGAAACAGATTCAGTAGCGTCACACATCCTTTCATCAAAATGTAAATGGTAACCAACTAGTGTTGGTTAAAGGGGTGTTTGTTTCTTTTGCTTCATTGAAAAATAGGTTTATGCCAAATGGAAAATACCTGATGTCACGTAAGCGATAGCAGGGTTTATAGGTCATCGGGTACAACAAGACCTAATTCAAAAGTTCAGTGGTATGTTGCAAAATTTTAGTTCGCTACATCAAATTTAAAATATTGGCAAGTAAAATAAATAAAAAAAGCGATTAGCGCTTTTTCTTATAGCATTTCTCGTTTGTCTATTATTGATCTAAGCGATATCGCGCCTATTCTTACTCGCATTTTCTCGAGTATTGTCTATTATTGATCTTATAGTACGCAACATTAAACAAACACGATCTGTGGCTAATAATTGAGCCTTCAAACCATTCCTCTTCAGACCACGGTGGACATTTGCACTTATGCCTACAATTTCGTACGGGGTTACGATGCTTATTCGATACACAACCAAAATGGAAACTACCTCTAAAACAGCTTTACGCAAAGCGGAAAGGAAGATCCCAATTACAAAAAAGGCAATTCTACTTCAAGTCCTAAAAGGTGTTAGTGGAAGTTATTATCTAGTTGGTGAGAAAACTCTATTAACATCATCCCCATTTACCAATTCCAAATACAATATTTTATATATCGGTAAATCCCAGAACGAGTGGTAGTGCTCTGGCGGTATCACGGCTTGAAATCCAATGCAATAACCCGAAACGGTCTCTAATCTACTGCATACCCACCTTCGATCATTCACCTAACGAACTCCGCACCCTGAAAAACTCTCACGAAATCTCCGGGGTCGGTTGGGGGGGGGGGGGGGGGTGGGGGGGGGGGGGGCACACCCAGACTACAACACCACTTCTAGATATTATACGGATTCTTTGTCACAGTGATTGGTATTAATTTTCCTTACAATGGAAGCCTATAATTGTCTTTCTACTAATACATACACACATAGGTTCCACACATTCCGTATGTAACAGGGGTCTTGTACGCTAACCAACCACTGTGCAGTGGGAGTGCACAATTTGGTCTTAACTGTGTGGTGATCAAGTACTGCATAGATTTGATACTTTGAAAATTTTCTAATATTTTTCTTCTGATGTATATTTTTAGCTAATAATATATAACAATACGATTAAATAGTGAGAAATGTCTATTGTGCTATGGAAAAGGATATAATGTTGCTGAAGCAGGATGATATATGCAAAGATGGATATAGTGACTCTAACCACGTGCCGCCATACACACCCAAGGTTTAAAACATTGGTGAGCATCATATGGAATACTTGTAGTTTCATAGAGTGTACTTCTATCTAGATATTTGCGTTATCGACAATGCATAGGTTGTAAGTTGTAACAAACTTTCCCATGACGCTATTTTACAAAGTGATGTGGATATAATCTGTTCATGATAAACTAGTTCTAAACTTTACTAGGGATATTTCCCAATGATTATGCGATGCCTTAACCATGAACCATTGTCTTGCGGAGAACATATTATCTTGTGGCCCAAATGTTCATACTTTTCAAATTAGAAGTAATTTTCGCACTTATGATTTATTATAGAATTCATGAAATATACGATTAAATATGATAGATAAGATTAGATTAATTGAAAACTACGATGCACATACAATTCAATCTCGTCTAAAGCGTTCATAGTGCGAGACACACATAAGCATAACCGGCGCCTGTTCAGTAACGGGGGTGCGCTACCGACGAAATCAACAACCCCTTGACTCTCGTAGTTTTTCTTTGGTGAATGTATCAAGCTAAACTACAGAACCGAGTCTTTGCTCTCCGCAGCTTTCTACACAAGACTTTGATCTCAATTTTGTGTAAGAATTAATTTGGAGTCTCGTAAGTAAAACACAAAACACTTAAAATAGTTGATAAAGCTACCTAATATTGCGAGACACAAATGTGTTGTCAATATTTACATAAACCTTGTGAGATCTGAGTTTGAAACAAGTTTGTTTAATCTAATAGATTATCCTGTAGATGGAGTGAGAGTCTCAATATGAGAACCGAGGACCAGGCCGGCACCGGACTTCGTCCCAGATCACGGAACTGCGGTCCAGGTCCTCACAGTCCGTTTGTTTATGATTCGTTTCCGGTTTGCCGGTCTCGGTCCAGCTGTCCGGTTCCGGCCTTACCACAAATCCTACAGATTACGGGCCAGTGTGGAACCGCCTGGACCGAAAAACACGATCCGGACCGAACGACCGGACCGGACCGAATAGGTAACGGTCCGGTCCAGGGTCGGTTCTCGGTCCGTATCGGTCTTACGGTCCGGCTCCGGTCCTTACACGGCTTAATCTACGGTATTTGGTGTAGCCCGGACCCAGACCGTACCTGAGACCGCTCACTGAAACTAACACAAACCCGTGCCATGAGGACTGAGGACCGCGTCACGGTCCCGTCATACCAGGGTTTCGGTCCGGTCTCCGGTCCTATATGCTCACCCCTACATATAACTATATTAAACAAACATGTTTCAACTTCAAGACTCACAAGGTTTATTAAATCTTTGACACACATAGTGTTCGCAATATTAGTGTTATCAACTATTTTAAGTGTTTGTGTTTTACTTGAGACCAATATTCTTACACAAATTTAGCTCAAAGCGTGTTAGAAGCTGCGGAGAGCACACTCGTCATAGTTAGCTTGATACAGTCACAAAAAAAACACGAGAGTCAAGGGGGTCGCACCCCCTTGCAGGTTCAAGGGGCGGTGCCTCTTACTGGGTCTCGCTCTAACGCTTACGATTGATTTTCTGTGCCTTAGATTTCAATTATCAATCTATCTTATCAAATTAAGAATTTCATGAATCTCATAAATATAAGATCGAAATACTTTAATTTGAAAATATAAACCATTTGTGCACAAGTAAATTTTCCAAAACATGGTATGGTTAAGGATCGCATAATCATTGGAAACCCAGTAATTAGACTATTTATCATGACATATACCACATCTTTGTATACTAGCGTCATTGGCAAGTAGTTACAACTTACAACCTATGCATTTGATAGAATATTATATAGAGTACATATGAAACACAAGTATCCATATGATGCACAATGTTTAAACCTTGTGTTGTGGCGCAGTGGTTAGAGTCACATCTTCATCTTTATATCATCTTCTCACCACCTTTACCTTCATAGCAATTAATCATTCTCACTATTTACTTATATTATATATATACTAAAAATACACAAAAAAATAATAAAATTTTCAAAACAAACCGCAGTCATGATCACCAAATAAGCCAAAATGACCCCCACTGCACGTGGTGGTCGTACCACCCGTTACAACGAATTGAACCAGGAGTGGTAATGCTTTTTTCACGCGTGATAACGCCAAGCACTACACCTTTTGGATACCGATATATAAATGATTAAATGGTTGACTTGTTAATAGAGTTTCCAACTAGATAAAACACCCAAACACCTAGTATTGAATAGTAATAGCCTTTATTAATTGGTCCCTTTCCTTCTTTCTTAAGGTTTTATATGTATTTCCATTTGCTTTACTCGATTAAGCATCATAACCCCTCAAATTGTAGGCAAATCAATGTCACTGTCTAGAAGAAGATGTTTTGAATGGCAATTTATACCACATCGTGTTTGTATAATGTTGTGTACTATAAGATCAATAATAGACAAACGAGAAATGCTATAAGAAAAAGCGCTAATCGCTTTTTTTATTTATTTTACTTGCCAATATTTTAAATTTGATGTAGCGAACTAAAATTTTGCAACATACCACTGAACTTTTGAATTAGGTCTTGTTGTACCCGATGACCTATAAACCCTGCTATCGCTTACGTGACATCAGGTATTTTCCATTTGGCATAAACCTATTTTTCAATGAAGCAAAAGAAACAAACACCCCTTTAACCAACACTAGTTGGTTACCATTTACATTTTGATGAAAGGATGTGTGACGCAACACGCAAATAGAATCTGTTTCATTTAAATAAAATTAAGTGGTTACATTTTTTTTAAGAGCGGATTTTATATAAGAAAAAAACTCTGACAAATGAGTCTGCGAGTACTCCTATAACTACACATTCATTAATGGTCAAAATGGAGATAATAGTAAATGAGACACATTGTCTTTTTCAAAGTGGGCCACGTGAGAAAGCACTTAAAAAGAAAATCTCCGGTAAACATCTATTTGTAGGAATAAATTTTAAACTTTCAAATTCACATTTGTACATTATAATTACTGGTGTAAATCTTTTATTTGTGAATAAAAGCGATTTGGCTTAAGCTAGGCAGTTATTATCTGAATACAAGACAAAGTTTTCACTAAACAAAGCAGGTCTAGTCTCATTCTGTTCTTTTTTGCGACACAACACAATAGCAGCTCCATAGAAACCATAGTTTCCAGCCATCCTTTCGATCAAAAAACGACCGACTGCTTTCCTTTATTAATTCAGTGCAAGCGTTTACGATCAGAGTCCGCTGTAACAACAACTTTTACGGCGACGCATGTCCCCTGTGAACCGACACGGCGCGAATCTGTTCTGATAACGTAATCTTGTTAAACATGAGCCTCTTCCACGAACCTATCACTGCTCTTTTTATTTCTTCTATCGTTATATAGTAAGTCTGTCTTCTAAGCAATCTAAACCCACTTTTATATTTCTGTTATTATAATTTACTGTTATAATTTACAATTATTGAATTAACTAGATCTGATTTTATTATATAAAATTGTAATAATTTCCCTACAATCTCTAACAAATAGATTCTGTGTATACAAAATTAAAAACCACTTTTCGTATAAATCGTATTAATTATTATTAACAGTAATTATATTTCTATAATCCAGTGTTTTCTATCGAAAGCAGTGATTGAATTTCTGTTGGAAATCAGTTTTAATTAAACCATATTTTAAAATTTATACAGAATTTGAATCTATCAGATCTATAACGATTTATTTTAAAAGCCGTTTTGTTCAGACTATATTCATATTCCATACTTTTTAAACTAAGATTGAGGAGTTCTATCAGTAGAACACCTTGTCTACAAGTGTATCATAGAAAATTAGGAATGAACATCATCGGTTTGATACCGGTTTATAACAGAACATTATTTAACTGTTAGTGAGTGGATCTTTCAGGTGTTCTAGCATCAGTTTACATCTTGGGCGACAACCAAAATTAGAGTCACTTTCTATTAAACTGATCTATTTTTGATTCTTGAAACGCCAATTTGAGTATTCCTTTGAATCGGATTGGTACATAGTTAAATAAACCAAGTCGATGATTATCTAGAATACCAACAACATTATAATTATTCACAGCTCTGCTTATAATGATTGTACATGGAACAAAGTTTACCTAATGGTTACACACTAGGTGTAACCCTAGTGAATCTTAACAAATGTAATTGGTGCGCCAGTTACGACATGGTTGCAAATCCATGACACGACTTTAGAATTCATTAAAACCTAATTGGAGTTGTTTCCATCATATCACATAAAATGCATTTGTTATTTATTTATGCCAACTGCTTAATCTTGTTGCAAAAAAAATCAAGTTGATTTTATTGAAACACGAAGATCAATTGATAATTCTTAGCAAGTTATTAATTACACAGATATCAGATGATATACATATTTACTAAATTAGTGGACGTGTAGTGTTATGACTAGTCTAGTTTTACTTTTTAAACCGGACGAGTTAATTAATAACTAGAAATAATTCTTGAAAATATTGACTCTTTAACAAGTTACTTTTATAGAAACCTGTGTTGATTTTCTTTACGTAGAATGATCTACTGAACCTTGTTGGTTTTCATTAGAAGAAAATAGCTCTACTGAAACCTCTTTGAGTATTCTTCTATTGAAACTTTGTTGAGTTTCTTTAGATGAAGGGATCTACTGAAACCTTGTTGAGTTTTAGTATAGAAATAAATCATGTAAAATAGATCTATTAAAGATCTTTTAATGGAAATTGACAGCATCATATTACATATGTGTTTTGTTAAAAACATTATGTAATAGGTGATATTGTTTAATTGTTTTAATCGAAAGTCTTCTTTTAAAATGGTTTTGTATAACGGATCTTACAAAACATCAGTGTTTTAAACAAAAGACGAGTTAAAATCGTTTTGTTAAGAAACACTTGTGATTAAGCATGTTGTTAATAGTACCGAAATTAGTTTCAAACTAATCATGAGATCACGTATTAACAAAATATTTGGAATGTCACGGGTGACATCTAAAGGATCTGCTTCTAAACTTGTTAAAAGGGAGACCGATACTCTAGTTATGTGTACGGTAGATGCTTTGAAGCATTCAGAAACCTTATGTGCCATAACTATGCGTTATATGGTCTGAATGACATGAAAACTGAGGCCATGAGGGAATCCGACCTTAGATAATGATGGATTATCATGTCATGTTTATGGTGATAAGAGTTTTATTAACTATTTTAATGCAGTGAATGGAGAGAACAAATTTGGGCAACTCTCCAACTGCTAATATCACGGGAATGGGAGATGTGATTTACATCTGGAAAAGAGTTTAAGTTAACCAACGCGTTGTACGTGCCGGAGATTCGTAGAAATCTTGTGTCCGGATGGTTACTTAATGAAATTTGGCTTTCATCTTGTGTTTGAATCAAATAAAAAAATTGAGTTAACGAATAACATAATTTGAAAATGTTTAAGCTGAATGTATTTTCTAATGGTCATTTCATTAAAATGAGTATGAATTCAGCTTATTTGATTGTTTAAATGTATGGCATGGTTGACTCGGACATGTTTTAATTTTTAACTCAATCCTTTTTGTATTGACACGGATTACATAATTAAAACTTGTGTTGAAGCCAAATTGACAAGATTGTCTTTTCTCTCGGTTAAACAGAAATAACTGAACCCCTTGATATGATTCACATGGTTTTATGTGATTTGGAATTGTTACCTACTAAGGTAGCGAATAACGAGTACTTTATTATATGTGTTGATGGTGGTACAAAATATTTCGATTTATACTAACGAGTACTTCATTATATGTGTTGATGGTGGTACAAAATATTGCTATTTATACTTACTTGAGAGTAAGGATATAGACAAGATTGTTCTATATATATAATTTGATAAGATACCTTTTATCGAAAAAAAGGAGGGTTCTTATGAACTATGGATGAGAAAAAGACTATCTTATAAGTATTTACAAATGTAGGAGGATATCTAGCTAAGATATCTGT
>BQNB010001881.1:22873-83554 GCA_026074375.1 Tanacetum coccineum | reverse complement strand
ACGCAAATCAACTCATCCCCGCCTTAATCACAATATGTATTTAAAGAAATATAAGACTTCATTAACTTTGACACTTAATTCATTTCTTTTTGAAAAACAACACAAACACATGGATTTAAACCAAAAGTATAAGAAAATCAAGGAATCAAAAAGAGGTTTAGGAATAAGCTTACAAATGATGATGAATAAGCTAGAAATCAATAAATCTTGAAAAGGAGGGGGAGGGAAAAACCGCGAGTGGGGGCGAGTGGTGTAGATGGTCGGGTAGATCGGGTGACGATGAAGCTTTTTGAAGCTCACCGGAAAACTTCGCCGGAAAAGTTTTTCGGCGACGGCGACAGGGTGGCCGGCGGTGGGGGAGGGTGGGGAGAGAGTTTATTATATGTGTGTGTGTGTATAAGAGATGTAAATGAAAAAAATATATAAACTTTTTATTTATATATAAAACTTTTAAAATGAATTAGAAATTGTATAATAGTTGAGGGTTAAAAGTGTAACTTTTTATTATACTTTTGATAAAAAGCGGTTCGAGACTCGTTTGGGCGACTTAACTAATGATTCGACGCGCGAAACTTGCGCCATTGTTTTCCAAATCATTTTTCTGATAAAAATGAGTATTTACTTGATAGTATTTCATAAATATATTTTTATAACATTTATAAAAATATTTGTTATTTATCTGGTGATAAAATAAATTTTAACTCGAATATTCTCTTTTTCTACAAACGTTTTTGGATAAAATGTAAAAAAATTTATTTAATATTTTCATTAAATAAATCGTGATAATTAAATATAATTTAATTATTTTTGAGTCGGTACTCATTGGTCTCGTTTTCAAATCAAATAAGTTTGAGAAAAATAAATTTGTGAGTGAGAGAGGTGAAATAATAAATATAATTTATTATTTAAATAAGTTTACAAAAAAAGAAAGATGTCCGGTTACGCGATTATCGTTTTTAGTTGAACATAAAAAGTCAAAAGGGTAAAAGAGTCATTTCAAGTTCTGAAAATTGCCGGTTGTTACATAAGGTGAGTTCATAGCCCCACTCTTTTACTCGTTTTGAATAAATGTTTTATAACTTGGGGTGAGAAACATTGCTTGTTTTTAAAACTGGACACAAGTGCTTTGCGTGAGATTTTCCCTGTTTACGTGTTGCCTAAGTAGCTGTTAGACCACTACTGCCCGAACTATCATGAACTGTCAATCTCTTGACTGGAGGACCGGTCGAGGGAGCGCGAATGAATAAATAGATCTATTGGGACTAATTATCCCTATCCGGGTGAGTAG
The DNA here is from genome assembly GCA_026074375.1 of Tanacetum coccineum. Lineage (NCBI taxonomy): Eukaryota > Viridiplantae > Streptophyta > Magnoliopsida > Asterales > Asteraceae > Tanacetum > Tanacetum coccineum. The sequence goes on along the minus strand of BQNB010001881.1, from coordinate 82,266 downwards.
CGCTCACTACCCACGGGGCGCCCGATAAACGGATATATGTCATGTCGTACTGGTTAGGTTGTCTTTGGTCGGACACCTGGAAGGGCACACAAATACTTATAGCAATGTACATGCTAACATGCGTAATTAGCTTCAGTGTCATGAGCTTAGTGCAACGTAAATACTTTTTATGTGAAGTTGTATCTGTTATAACTGTCGCATACGTTTTGATATCTTGTGGTCCACTATAATAACGTTTGAACTAAACCTATGAATTCACTCAACTTTATGTTGACCGTTTTAAGCATGTTTTTCTCAGGTGCTTAGCATGGATGTTGTTGCTTGACTTATGTGAAGACTATTTGCCTGTACCGGTTTACCAGAGATTTATCTATGTCTTTAAATACCGTTGTTGAACTTATTTAAGCTTCCGCATTTTAACTTTGAATCTTTTAAATTTAATCGATGTAAAACTTATTATTATTATTTTAAAACTTTGCAACGGTGTTTATTTTTCAAAACGTACCCTTAGAGGTCGTTCTTTATGCTTTGTACTTGAGATGCTCAATAAAGTCACGCCTCCGGACACGTATTCCGTCCAGGCCCCGTCTGGGGGTGTGACAGGGTATCTGTAGGGCCTTACACTCACAGGCTCACTACCAGGTTTTAAGGGAATGTGGTGGTCGTGATTCCTCTTAGGGGAAAAGTCACGCCGCTTGAGTCGTCTGCACAGTATACTGTGGCACAAATTGTTGGCTGTGTTATCTATTCGTCATCCCACCCCCCGCCCTACTGGTGTTGTACTCACACCAGACACAGTTTATATTAACTTGCGCGTAAAGCGCCCACTGTCCAAAGCTTGACTCTATAGCTGAATAAGCGCATAATGATAATATATGCATTGATGCCAGGATTGTGTCCCCCACCCACCCGTCCCATGACTACATCAACACAACACTTTAATACACCCCCGTGTACTGTCATACTCTGAGGCACAAGCAGTGGAGCGTGATTGGTTTTTTATATCAATTGTTCTCCGTGACTTAGGGATATTACTGGACTTAATTTTTTTTTTTAGTTACTTTGGTCTGAGATAATTAAGGTTGTTATTTTTTTCTGAGATAGGGTTGGTTTAAAAGTGTGTTACGGTGATTGGTTTTTTTAGAGGTACGAGTTGGGGGGGGGAAATAATAAAAAAAAAAAAAATATCTTACTTTGTATTCCAAGATCACGTTCCGAGCCATACTTATCTTGTTACGAGCCTTAATTGTCACGAGGTTGAAAAACTTGCATATCACGAGCTCAAATTCTTAGGAGGTTTGACTACATCAAGAGATAAGACTGTATTACGAGATTGGGTTTGAACCTGTTTTTTTACGAGTTTGTGTACTTATGTGACTTCACGAGTCAAGCTAGTTGGTTGGTTGTATGTAACGCGAAATTACTAGCTTGGTTTATTATATGTGATTGGTCTTGGCTCTCTAGTTATTCATGTGATATATAAACGCATAAGTTGGTTCTTCATTTATTACGTGGTAACTATTACTTTGGTTAATACGAGACTCCTATTCGGTGGCTCACGAGATTGAAGTTAGGTCAAGAGTTCTAGTTACCAGGTTAGTGCAGTTGTGCAAGTTTATGTCACAGAGGTTGTTTCACAATTTTCACCACAAGATCGTAGTACAAGATTTTCTCAAGACGTTGTCACTAGTTTAAGCCACTGCGTCAAGATCTTACGAGACGTGTTTAAACTTTCGTCCCACAAGGTGGCTTACATCAAGAGGTTTAGGCATATTACGAGCTTCATCAGATACTTTAATTGTTGATATTGTTGTGATCTAACAGTATAGGGCGAAGTTTCCCTTTCACATATTTAAACATAGGGTATGTTTGGCGAAATGGGCTTGGGTTGGAGCTGGGGCTGAGGCTGGGGCTGGAGCTGGGGCTAGGGCTTATATTATAAGCCGAAATTAAAATTTGTATTTTTGTAAACTTGTTTGGCAAATGGGCTGGGGCTGGGGCTTATTATTGCAAAATTACTAAAAATGACATAATTAAATGAGTTTTATTGTATATGTTAGATATTTTTGTGAGTAAATATGTAATTTATGGTTCATAAGCCCCAGGCTAAAGTTTTTAGCCCCTTTTATGGGGCTGAGGCTTATAGAGGCTTATGACTTCATAAGCCCGCGTGACAAACGGGGCTTATTTTATAAGCCGACTTATTTTAAAAGCCCAAGCCCCAATAAGCCCTTTACCAAACACACCATAGTCTTAATGTTTCAGCTTCCATCTTCACTTATGATGTTTATCATCAACATTCTATGTGTTTGTTATATACCCTCACAAATTATATATATTTGTTCTCAATCTCAATTCTAAAAGGTGCATATATATACAAGGATAAAGTGTTGCATGTTTATTTAAAAGACCAAACCTTAAATTACATGAAAACTAGAGGTGACAATCTTGACCCAAATATAAAAGAATGGTTTAATTGGGTTATTTTTTTTAATATTTAGGTCATTTGGGTCTTTAAGTTAAATGATGTTTGGGTCCAATAGGCTTTTAAACATACTTTTAAATTAAATGAATTGGTCCAATGGGTCATAGGTATGGGTCGAATGGGCCGACCTAGTTAAACTTTAACCTAATTAGTTATAACTTCTTAAAAAGTGATATACCCTAATCATAACATTTTTTTACGTTTATACGTTTTTTGAACGTTTTCGTCTGTTTTTTAGGTTTTCGTCAAATTTCTTACGTTTTCGTCCTTTTTTTACGTTTTCGTCAGATTTCTTACGTTTTCGTCTGTTTTTTTACGTTTCGTCCGATTTCTTACGTTTTCGTCCGTTTTTTTACGTTTTCATCATATTTCTTACGTTTTCGTCCGTTTTTTTACGTTTTCATCTAATTTATTACGTTTTTGTCTGTTTTTACGTTTTCGTCCGATTTCTTACGTTTTCGTCTGTTTTTTTACGTTTTCGTCCAATTTCTTACGTTTTCGTCCGATTTCTTACGTTTTCGTCCGTTATTTACGTTTTCGTCATATTTCTTACTTTTTCGTTCGTTTTTTATGTTTTCGTCCGATTTATTACGTTCTCGTCTTTTTTACCATTTCGGCCGATTTCTTACGTTTTCTCCCGATTTCTTATGTTTTCGTCCGTTTTTTTACGTTTTCGTCTTTTTTTTTACGTTTTCGTTCGATTTCTTACATTTTCTTCCGATTTCTTACGTTTTCGTCCAATTTATTACGTTTTCCACCGATTTCTTACGTTTTCGGCCTTTTTTTACATTTTCGTCAGACTTCTTACGTTTTCGTTTGTTTTTTATGTTTTCCTCTGATTTCTTACGTTTTCCTTTGATTTCTTACGTTTTCGTCTGATTTTTTAAGTTTTCGTCCGATTTATTACGTTTTCGTCCGATTTCTTACGTTTTCATCCGTTTTTTTACGTTTTCGTCCGGTTTTTTTATGTTTTTAAATGAATAAAGACGTATAAAACTTAAGAAAACTAAGATAGGGGTGAAAAAAACAAAAGAAAACGTCCAAACCGGAAGAAAACATAACGTAAGAAATTGGACGAAAACGTAAAAAACGTAAGAAATCGGACGAAAACGTAAAAAAACAGACGAAAACGTAAGAAATCAGACGAAAACGTACGAAAAAGTAAAAAATCTGACGAAAACATAAGAAATATGAAGAAAACGTAAAAAAAGGACGAAAACGTAAAAAAACAGACGAAAACGTAAGAAATCGGGCGAAAACGTAAAAAACGGACGAAAACGTAAGAAATATGACGAAAACGTAAAAAAATAGACGAAAACGTAAGAAATCGGATGAAAACGTAAAAAAACAGACGAAAACGTAATAAATCGTACGACACCGTAAAAACGGGCGGAAACGTAAGAAATATGACGAAAACGTAAAAAAACGGACGAAAACGTAAAAAACGGACGAAATTGTAAGAAATCGGACGAAAATGTAAAAAAAAAGACAAAAACGTAAGAAATATGACAAAAACGTAAAAAAACAAACGAAAACGTAAGAAATCGGACGAAAATGTAAAAAAAAAGGCGAAAACATCAAAAAACAGATGAAAACGTAAAAAAAACAGACGAAAATGTAAAAAACAGACGAAAACGTAACATATCTGACGAAAATATAAAAAAGGGGCGAAAACGTAAAAAACGAACGGAAATGCAAGAAAACGGACGAAAACGTAAGAAATCGGACGAAAACGTAAGAAATCGAACGAAAACGTAAGAAATCTGACGAAAACGTAAGTAAACGGGCGAAAACGTAAAAAAACGGACGGAAACTTAAGAAATCGGACGAAAACGTAAAAAACGTAAGAAATCGGACGAAAACGTAAAAAAAGGGAAAAAATCGACGAAAACGCAAAAAAACTGACGAAACGTATAAAACGTTCAAAAATGCATGAAAACACCATAATTTAGTGGGCCGACCCGACCCGACCCGCTTGACCCATGACCCATTTGACCCATTCTTAAAGCATGACCCATGACCCGTTCGACCCAAAACCCATTTGACCCATGACCCAAACCGACCCGAACCGACCCATTTGCCACCTCTAATAAAACCAAATAAATTGACTCAGAAACATATAGAATGTATATGTATCACTTGTTTATTAGGTTATATCCTGACATAGTTTAAGCCAGACTTTTCATCAAGTCCTCTTGAGTAAAACTTCATCATGTAATCCTTTACCGTAAATTCTCTAAAAAGCCGAGGACTTTCTTTCGTGATAATTCTCTCAACAGGACCATACATTTTCGGGGGTGTGACCACACCATGCAAAAAGTATGCAACAGATGTTCTTGCTCGAGTTACATTGCCAAGTGCACGGTGGGTTACACTTTTGAACTTGTCATTTGATACAATCTGCACTGGATCATCACCACATAATAAGCAACAATATGTCAGTAGTCCTCTCTTTATGAGAAGAAGCAAATATCACAATGTGAAGACTCTTGTAATTCAATCTTGAATACAAATACGGTGAAACTGGGATTAGTGTCAATCAAATTATCTTCTGTAAAGTCATCTAAATTGGAATCTTTAGCAGAACCCTTTTGTAAGCTTAGATATTGTGAAATATAAGACATAATCTAAAGATTGTGTTCCCTTTTAATGCTCGTCCTAAGTCACTTAATATAATAGAAGTATAGTGATAAAAGAGGCATCTGTGTGCTTGTCCAGTCCTAGAGTCTGGTCAGGTTTGGGGCATGGCGGGTAGTAGTGGCAAGTCAAGGTTTGGCTCTTCTCGCATTCCAACTGTTTCAAGTGGTTCGGTTCAAGCCCAAGAGCTTCTGATAGTAACTCAAAAAGAGTGTCAGCAAGCTCCATTACTTGGTTCAAGTAGTCAACAGTTGCATTTCTGCACACAAAAATATACATATACAAGTTAATTTGTGATACATAAATATCGTAATGAATCCAAATGTGACATATTAATCTACAAAGAAGAGATTTAGAAACATGATACTAGTTAGACGTTAGCATGGGCAGGTTCGACAGGTTGCATCACTGTTGTAAATAAAAGTAAACGGGTAATTCTGTGTGTCTAAATGGGTTGGGTTACCACTAAAAATACTCATAAAATATATGTATACCTGCAAGGTGAGGGAAGATCTTGTGGATCAAGGTGATTCGAATTCATTATCCACACAATGACATGGCATGTTAGTTGGACCACTAATTTTGTATCTTTCATCATTCTCATCACTCATATTTACATTGCTCTCTTTGTTTATGCGACTTTTGACCCATTTGATATGCTTTGTATAAACCATAAATTAACTCAATAGCATAACCGATAGAAGTGTTAGAAACTTGAAATACTCATAAAATATATGTATACCTGCAAGGTGAGGGAAGATCTTGTGGATCAAGGTGATTCGAATTCAACATGTCAATGATTAACGTATCCCTCCAAGTAGCAGATTTCGACATGTAAAAATCATAATTGGTGTTAAACTTAACCATCCTCTCTGGATCCCTTGAATAGTATTCCTTTTTTACCTCAACATCCTGTTCATAAAACTCACGCGCCCCATTCAGCATCGCTTCAAGCACTTTAATTGGTACCCCGTGATTAACCACCTGAAAGAAACCCCACTTCTCTGAAGCATGTTTGACTTGTTCCTGCCATATTTCCAACTCCACTAAGATCTATGGCAGGAACTCGTAAAGTTGTTCTTGTAAGTTCAAGATCTTCAGTGACTTCTTCAGGTGGTCGGATAAATATTTGTGGAATATCGACAACTCCACCAGCTGCAGCATCCAGAAGTCCTTTAACACCAGATTTTGTGTCGTCAAAAGCTTTCAGTTGTTTGGTTCGATCATCTTTTGAGTTCGAGATGTCCATTTTTTCTTTGATGAAAGATTGGTCATTGACATGGCCTATAAAAAAATATTACCTTTCTGGAAGAAGTCATATTGTGACCAATTTAGTTGGATCATATAAAAACTTCAAGTTGTGATCGGGCGGCTTGGATTAGTAGTTAAAAACATTTAACTAATATTGAAATCCACCAACTAATCTAATATCGCCCCGCGGCATCTCAAGATGGAATCTGCATGCCCAACTTGCATTATTTATAATGTGCCTGCAGGATGATCGTTTTCTGTGGGTTATAAAGGCAACTATGTACTTCAATCTTGGTGTGCGAATCATGCAAGATGCAGAAATTGTACAATGAGCTGAGGTTGCTCTATTTTTTTATTTTTTTGGTAACCATGGTTTCCGACACATTGTCTGACTAATCCACGGGGTTTGAACCCACCGCCACATAGAAGCCCTCCCTTTTCAGGATAGTTGATGTTCTTCCAAGCACGTCCGCACCTTAAGATTTATACCAGAAAACATTGTTGCGATCGACCTCTCATACAGCCACATACAAAAATTTAACAACACCTAAGGTATTATTTCAATTGTTTATAAGGCTTTTTACTGCTTATACATCGCCTAAGGTATTTAACAACGTGAGCTCTATATCGTCCTTGATGTTAGTATCTTCAATAAAAAATGGTGAAGCTAAGGCCTCAGGTATTGTCGTAACCCTATAAGTGCTCCAACTTCACAGATATTTAAAATCTGGAAGAGCTTCTTAATTGAAATTGTTGTGAGAAGTTGGTAAAGCTTCTTCTTCCGGCTCAAGCACAAAATATAATCATTTTATCATCTTTTATACTCGTAGGTTAAGTTATATAAAAGTTTCCAAAATACTTGAACACCAAACTTTTAGATTACAGATGCTAAAACTGATTTATTTTTGCAATACTCATTTTCACCTTATTCAAGTCATTCCAGGTTTAATTTAGCATGTGTAATCCACTAAATAGATTCATTATAATGCTGATGAAAATATACAAGACAGTTGGTGCCCATTTATTATTCACTGCTTATGCATTTTGATACAGATGTCATAAATATACAAGATAGTACACACATTATTAAGAGGTAACTTGAGTACCACCAAGCACACTTTTCGTAATACGATTGTTGTATAGATGTTCATTCATCAAGGTTCTGCAAAGTCCAAGACGAGTTCTGGTAACCATAGCTAGCGCCATTTCCATAGCTGCTATGCCCATGGTTAAATGAGTTTCCATGGCTGTGTGAATTCCCATTATAAGAACTGTCATATCCTCCAGTGTTTGTTAGTCCATGGTGGTGTATGGCTCCATTGCCGTGGTAGCCACTGCCAGTGGACCAACCAGATTGGTGGTGCTGAGGGTTTCCTGATACGTAAGATGACTCTTGATGAGTCGAATAGCTTTGCTGTTGGAAGCCAGCACCAGGGCAGCGTTCGGTTTGGAAAACCATTCTCTTCATATACAAATTTTCTTTGACTTAGCTTGTGGTTTTAATGCTTATTTGTTGATGTATTTATAGGCGATTAGGAGAAGCTTTAATTGTGCGATCATGGTAAAGCCCCCATTTTGAACGATGATCATAGATCAACGGAGCATTGCTTAATATCTTTATTCTCAAATTATTGGATGCCTGAAATTCTTTATACGGATGCTGATTCTGATACCCATATACAGTCATATCCGAACCCAAAAGTCTTTAGTAATTGGTCTGCGAAATATCATGTTTTCGAATCTTGCCCTCAATTAATTACCAAGCATCTAACTGAGGTGCTACCAAAATTGCTTTAACATCACTAATCTTCAGCATTTATTCTCCTTTTCTCATCTTCTGTTCCCTTTTTATATTACGGAGTATTGTTTATTCTTGATGCAGATTAACTGTTCAAGAGCCATTGCAATATTACACTATAAAAATAAATCAAGAGGACTGATTTGACAATATCTGAATAGCCGGAGCTAATCTTGACTGGCTATTGGACCAAACTAACATGAACATGTGTGTGATATATATTGATCTCATGGTTGGTAATTCTGCTAGATAGTTCCATCAGACCGGCACGACACTAGAATTCATATTCTTGTTTTGGTTATGTTTAATCTTCAGTGGATGAGATCCAAAAAGTTAGCTTAAAAGAGACGGGTCAAACGGGTGAAAGTCGTTTAAAATGTATTTTCAATGCATACTACCTCGATTTATGCACACATTTAGGTTACTATTGTAATAGTAAAGTTTCATCAGTTATTTAAACGTTCGCGCTATAAAGTTCAAAAACTAAACACGAGTTTGTGAAAATGCTATCGGTACCCATTGTGAATTTGTGATGCATGGATAGGTGACATCACAACCACCATATCTAGCTCTTCATCATTAATTACACGACCGTTAATATGTACTTTACCGGACTACTTAAAATGACAAATGTAAATGAAGCTTATAGATCTATAAATCAGTATGATTAACCTTATACAGTTATGCTTATAGGTGATTAGGTAATGTTCATGAAATTGTGTATGTGCTGTGAAGCATCGGAGCGTTTGTATTTACTAAAATCTCTGTTTAAATGAGTGTAGATTATTCTGTAATTCCATCTTAAAAGTCTTTGTTCCATGTCAAAGGTCCGAAATTTATTTAGCCATGCCAAAGGCAGAAATGACATATTTTTTTCTCAGTTGACGAATTCTCGCTAGTAATACAATTATCAGTGAACAAGATTCAAAACTCAAAATATATGTTACATAAATAGGTGATATACTGTATTATGTTGGTAGCTAGAACCGAGCCCGTCTAAAACATAACGTTGTGAGTGGTTTAGTTTGGTTGTGTTTTATATTTAAAAAATGGACAAAAAAGTGTCTGACAACCTGACTCAGCCCATTTCAACCCATTGCTAGAAGATGACCCATTTCAAACCATACCAACCTGTTACCCAACCCATGCGCCCATGCATCTAGTCTTTAGGCGGATTTTTTTTACCTGGGTTTTCGATTCAAAATTACGAGCCGACTAATCCCCAGGACAACTATCATTATAGGTAGTCGGGAGCAGGGACGAATCTAGAATCATTTTTACGTGGGTGTTGCACAAATATTTCGTAACGGTCTTGCATAATTATTTTTCATTATAAGAACAAATATTAGCACCAAAGACTTTTTGGGATAAGCTCAAGTTGCACCGTAAAAAAATACAGTGTAAACAAATATTTTCGGCCAAAAATTGATACCCTTTGAAAACAACTTACACTTAATCGGGTGTGACTTGTTCCATACCCGGCTCCCAAGTGGGTCCGTCACTTGCCCAGAGTCGGCGCATGTGAACCTCCCCGACCACAAGAGGATTAATTTTTTTACTTGTTGGATTCGAACCTTGACCTCCTTAGGCGATATTTTGTCTCTCCCATTACAAGTGAAGTGTTATGAAGGTCGTTAGCAAGTTTTCTTCACCTACTATGATTTGCTAACAAAGTTTCTAATGAACAAGATATAAATCTAAGAATATGTTTACGTACCATCATGTAAATTAATCATTAATGAACAATATCAATAACCGTAAACTAGTTTACCTAGCAGTATTAACACCTATGATTATCTGCATGTGTATATATAATAATTTGCATCCTCATATTTTGGTGTCTTTAGAGGAGGCTGTATTTTGTAGTCTTGCAACGGTATGCTTCCTCGAAGTTTCGATTTGTGAAATTTTAGGCTTGAATGCTTGATTGTTTGTCTTGTAACAAGAAAACATTTGTACTATTTTTGTCATGTCCTAAATTGTGATGTGAAAGAAACAAGTTGACAAATGACAACCCATAAAAATCTCACTTTCTCTGTTTGATCCGCCATTGATGACCTCTTATGGACTTAAATATATTGGTTGTTTCCCTTCATTCCAAACAAAGCCTCCACATCCAAAAAATAGTAAAATACTACTTCATGCCTTCCTAAACAGATGGAAATCACAAGGACCCATTACTACTTGAGTGGGACCATATTTCTTAGTTGGACCTATGTGCAAGTCATAACATAACAACCATTCATCCAAAAACATAAGCAATTAACTAAGGGGATGTTTGTTTCGGCTTATATAGCCGGTTTATGATTTATTTAGTTTTGGGCCAATGATTTCATAAGCTATTTTTTGGCTTATTTTGATTCTTTTCTGCTTATATAAGTTTTTTATGATATATAACTTTATATAAGTTTATTATGATATAATAACCTTATATAACCCGAAAAGTTTCAAAATGAGCTATAAATCGGATATATAAGTTGAAACAAACAGCTCCCAAATATACATTACCTAAAACCTCTAGGTTTGGCTAACATGCGTCAACTTAACACATGTTAATAAAATGTAGTTATTGTTAGAAATTTGAGTTAGGATGTGCGATGATAATCTTGGATATCATGCTTGAATCGTTTTAAGTCATTTTTTGTATAAAGTATTTCGACCGTATTGATGCCTTAACATCACGAAATCCTAATCGGGATGATTCAAGAAGAAACACTTTGTTTCTAGGCACAAGAGAACAAAGCAAGAACAAATAGGAATTGTATGAATTTTCGTATGTATCAATGAGACAATTAAGCTGTTAATAAACAACTAAATGACAGTTACACAGGTAGTTAATGTCGGTTAAAAACAATTGGAATCCCAACAGTCATGACCGTCAGCCAAAAGTTGTGTTTTGGTGGGAAAAACGGGTAACATATATGGATCACCAAATATACTGTTTGGACCCAGCAAGGGGCGCTGTCCCTTGACCCTGAAAGGGAGCGCAACCCCCTTAACCCCTATGTCTTTGTCGTGGTGGAAACATATTAGCTCAAACAAGTATGCACTCCACACTTTCCTAACTTGTATCCAAGCATGATATAGAATCTCATTGATCTCTAGTAAATCACAATTAACTAAAATAGTTGATGACATTAAAATCACCAACAAATCCCCCTTCATTTTAGTGTAATCCTTGATTTACTAAAATATATATAAGAATATATACAAGCATATAAAAGAAACATTACGAAATAAAACAAATACATAAATGAAGATGTCTTGCGATTGAATTTTCATCTTAGTATAATACACATTTCAAATACTCAAGAATCAGGGTGTCGTAACGATTGAACCCGTCAACTCATTTGAATACCTAAAGATACTATATACATAAGTTTCTACAACACTCTATTGTTTGTGCTTGACACTATTGCAAGCCATGTGTCCTTATCCATTAGTGGACATATAAGAAGCCATGTCCAAGCTTTTTGAAGCGGCAAAACTTAATGCTCACATAGGTGATCCTTTTAATCTTGCATCTGCATTTTCAATTTTTCAAAAGAGTCATTAAGAAGATATTCTCCATCCTAACAATCACTTGCAGGTCTGAACATATACCTTGGGAAGATAAACACACTTGTTATCAGATCTAGATGGAATGTAATCATATCCCTCGGACTGACTTAACCAGTAAGTCCCTAGCTAACCCATTCATCAAGTGGTTAGTTAGATTATGTTGTGACCGAACAAACTCAATAGATATCACACTCTTCATGATTAGTCCGTAATCATACTATGTCTAACACCCAAGTGTGTAGACTTGTCAATATATAATGACTATAAGCTCTAATGAATATGGCAACACTATCACAATGTATAGAAATTGGTGATATTGGTTTCGACTATATTGGAATCTCATATACTAAGTTTCTTAGCCATTATGCTTCTTTACCAGTAGTAGCCAATGCTACAAACTCATATTTCATAGTAGAACTAGTAATGCATGTTTGCTTCTTGGAAGCCCATGAAATGGCACCTCCCCCAAGCAAGAACACCCATCCACTAGTAGAAAATGAATCTTTAACATGATTTATCCAGCTAGCATCATAATAACCTTCTAACACCGAATGATATCCAATATATGATAAACCATAATTCACAATACCATTCAAGTACTTAAATACCCTTGTTATTGCATGTTAACGATGTCTACTAGGATTACTAGTAAACCTGATCAATCTACCAATTTCATAAGTAGTATCAGGTCTAGTGCTCGTCATAGCATACATCAAACAACCAATCACTTTTGAGTATTCGAGCTGAGCCACATGTTTACCTGTATTTAACATAAGCTTCTCTTCTAGATCAATGAGAGTACTCACGGAGAACAATCTTCACGATTAAATTTCTTGAGTATTTTCTCAATATAGTGAGATTGTGTAATTACAATCACTTTATTCTCACGTTTGATCTTAATTCCAAGAATAACACCTGCTTCTCCTATATCCTTCATAGAAAACTTTAATGACAAAAACTTCTTAGTTTTGTCAACTTGATTTTGGTCAATGCCAAAGATCAACATGTCGTCAACATACAGACAAATGATAACACATTTACCAGATTCATTAAATTTGCTATATACACATTTGTCATATTGGTTTAAGACAAAACCACAGGACAACACAACCTCATCAAACTTTTGATGCCACTGCTAATGACTTAACTAAATTATACACCTTGTGCTCATTACCAGGCATAACAAATCATTCTGGTTGCTTCACATACACTTCTTCCAAATCGCCATTTAAAAATGATGTTTTAACATCCATTTGATGAATCACTAGATTGTGAATAGATGCCAAAGCTATCAACAATCTAATAGTAGTGATACGAGCAACTCGTGGGTAGGTATCAAAATAATTTATCCCTTTTTTGTCTAAAGCCTTGGATACCAATCGAGCCTTATACTTTCCAATTGTTTCATTAAATTTCATATTCCTTTTGAAGATCCATTTGCAACCTAAAGGTTTGCAACATAGTTGTAAATCAGACAAGACCCATGTATTATTTTCCATAATAGAACTGTGACACCCCCAAAATCAGGTAGCAGCGGAATGGCAATAATATTTATATAATCGACTGATACGAATGAATAGTAATACGCTAGAAGATAGACGTAAGGGATCGAAATTAAACCAAGTATTATATAAACTATATAATACAATAATGATAATCAGACGAGTAAGTAAGGATCAGGGAATACGCGCGCGGATATCGGTTAAGCGATGAAGGATTCTGCATTTTGAAAATGAAAGAAAAGAAAATCTTTAAAATTCTGGTTATAGACTAGGTTTTGAAAATGACCCAGTTCCTTATAACCTGGCTCTGATACCAATTTGGTCACCTTGACTAACTCTTAATACTTATACGTGCATTTCTACAAGAGATAATAACACACATCTATTTCCTTAGCCAAAAATCAACTTCATCTCTCTTGTTTTCTCTCAAATACCCACGACACAACATATAAACACTAAAACAATTTACACAATTTCACTTACCTAATTTACAAGCTATCTCACACTATATCTAAGTTATTCTAAGGAGGTTTGGAGTTTTGGTTTGGTTTCATCATCTTGCTCACACTTAAGGTCATCTAAAACTCATCTTTTCAATACTTTACATTCATGGTTATACATACTTGTTGTTTTGTTAATCACCACCTAGTTTTGTTCGTGTGTTTACAAGGTAAAATGGATATGTACATATACATATATACTACACGAACCATATGTATTTTCATAGTAAAATGATGCTAAAAATCCAAAGAAAACACTTGTTATAAGTATGATTAACTTATAAAGAATCATGGATAGTTTACTTGTTTAAAAGTTTACTACAAAGGTGATATACATACACTCATGAGAACTTGGACTTGGAAAAATATTGGTCATCACTTAGAGGACTCTAAATATGTATAACATAGGATATCAAGTGAAATAGGAAGCTTGTACAAAGATAATCATGTAACAAGTTCATAAAAGCTCATTTTCCAAATCCTAAGAACACTTCAATCTGTTTTGATGATTCTGTTAAAATTCGTGTTTTTATAAAATGTGGCACCTACTTTGTCTTATGGTACTCCTCAAGAGGTTTCCAAATATATAAGGAACTCGCAAAACCGATTAATAACGAAGAAATTACGCTAGTTACGAGATTTGGATAATTAAACGACTAAAAGTATTTTTATAAAACTTAATTTATAAAAACTGTTATAAAACACATTCTGATAAAAATAGATACATATTCCATGATGATAGTGCATGTCATGAGGTTTCCAAACATATAAGAAACTTAAAAAACGAAGCTATAACGAAGGTGATACAATAACCGCAAGATCTACGTTTATAAAAATTGTAACATTTCTCATTTTCGTGTCATTGTACGACTCTATTAATGATCACTATTTATTTTAGTCCGATACGCGTTTACTTTTAAATATTTACTTTTAAGATAAATCGCGTAGACTGAAAAATAATCAATGAATGTAAACGGTCATCAAATAAATTAAGGATTACATCAACCAATTAAGAAATAATTATTAAGAAATTAATTATGTACTTTGCGTACTTTATTTTTATTGGTCACGTAAAAGGGTTACATTTCGCGATAAAATACATTTGGACGCACCCCGGAGATACCTAGACTCACCTAGACTCAAACTAATACCCACTTTTAAAACCTTTACACAAAAATTAAATAAATTTTGTGTACAAAGGACACTAGGGGCCGGCTAACAAGGAAACCACATTAAAATCCCTTGAAATCTTCTTAGTACCTCTTAATTGTACATGTACATCTTGTGTTTAATTAAGACTAGTACCTATGGTCTCCTAATGAATACACAATGGTTAATAACCATTTTGCTCTTCTTTTTTCCCTTGGATACCCGGTTACATACAATGCACATACACAAACCATAAGATTTCCAAATCTTAGGTAACCTTGTACAAATATTTAGTAATTAAAACATGTACTTAGGTGTATGCATAAATATACTGTTGACTAACTACCAGCCCACAAACCACCTTGTTAAGGCACGATTTTGGTTTGTTTGTGGACTAGGTGCATAGTAACTAGTATCTGTTTATAAATACACACTCACACTTGACATTTTACACTCTTACAACTCACACTCACTTAAACAATAAACTTATATACTCCCTTTCTCTTGTTCGGGCCACGACACGCAAACAAACACCCTCTCAATCCATTTGAACCCAAAATAAACCCTAGGGTATTCATACATGTCATAATAAGGTTTACGAGCTAAGGTTTGGGTATTGTAATAAGCTTTTAAGCTTTGGTTGGGTCATTTCGATCGTGTGTGCATTTAGGTTGCTTGCCTAGCTCAAAAACAAGCCTTAGGACTCATTGTAAGTCAAGTTGAACCTATACAACTCATATGATACTTGTTTTCCTTCGCTAACTAGGCAATGTGTCATGTTATTATATAAATAACATGCTAGCATGAGTCCATGCACTTTAATTGCAAAACATGCGTGTTATACGCAATGTTATTGCGTATATAGTACTTGTGTGGTGTTGAAATGTTAAGGAACATGTACAAAATGATTAAAGGGCAAGCAAAGTCTTAAACATGTACGTTAGACCCAAATAGAAACACCAACGTGAATATTAACTCACACCCATGAATACTTTGTAAATCACACGTAAACTTTCAATGAAAATATAACGGTGTGGCTTGGGAATGCGTATATGAATTTAACATACGATTGCATGTATTGCACGACCCATATATAAGCTAAATAAAATGTAACGTGATTACAAGGGCACTTCTCGAAACATATATGTTACTAGGAAGAGTAACGGGCCATAATGGGCCTCTCACGATCCAAACATGCCACGTTCGGGCCCAACCGGCCTAATGACCCATTAGTGAAGTCTCACGGCTTATAAATAAGCTCACAAGAGCTTATCAAGTGCTTAAATGGATCTTAAACTCGTTTGGGATAACGATATGCTTAAGAAACCTTAACGGGCTACAAATAGGCCCATTAAACCCAAACAAGTCCGACAGGCCCAACAGTGGGGCCCACAAGTGGCAATAAGCTCAACAGCTTACCAGAGATTCCCTACCAGCTTATACTACCAAATAATGAACCTTCTGTTACCTTTTAAAAACCAAACGGATTCCTAGATGGGGGCTGTTACCCATTACAATGAAATTCTAAAGCCCATAGCCACAAATAAGCTTTGATACATTATTTTGTGATCTTAATGCAATTATAAAAGATTTAAAAAACCTAGACAAGCTAACCGGACCCTAAAAAAAAGCAAGCCCAAAACCTTTAAAACCCTTTATCGGGCCTCATATCTTGCCCAAAAGCCACATCACGTGCTTATTGCTTATTGATAAGCCCCAAATTTTAAGACAGCTTAACAGACCCTAATAAGTTATTGAATATTGGGAAATAAGTGAAATCAATAGGAAACCCTAATGGACATTTACAAACTTTCGTAAGGTTTTGGGCAACGAGGCCCAATAAAGCTCAAAATAAGCTCAACCGAGCTTATTAAAAGCCAAACTGATTTGGTGTACTTAAATAAGCTAACAAGTGCTTTAGAGTACATTTAAAACTTAATCGACCTTTAAAACACTTATGGACCTTAACGCCCAATAAGTCCCATTAAGACCAAAATAAGCCTCTCCCAAGCTTAATTTATAACTAACGCTGGAACAGCTTATATGGATTATTAGAGCTTAATGAAATCTAATGTCACTAAAATTGTTATGAACTTAATTGATCAAAAAATGCGATTTTACAAGTTAAGGGACTAAATGTGTCAATTTAGAAACTTGAGGGTTTAAAACTGCCAATTCGCTATCTTAGTAAATTGAGGGACTGTTCTGTCATTCCTGGAACTCAAGGAGACTGTTTCAAACATTATAGGACCTAAAGTGCAACATTGTAAAGTTAGAGGACTAAAAGTGTAATTTTGGAAACTTAGGGGTCTAAAGTGTAAATTTTACATTTTCATAAACTGAAGGGGGCTGTTTTGTAATTACATAAAACTCAAGGGTAATTTTGTAAATGAAAGTGATTTTTGTAAACACTTAACGAATCAGACGAGTTATATATTTATCATATATTATAACAAGTTAACCCACGACTTAATAAATATGGATATTTATTAATAAACGTTTATACGTATACTAGAACGTGTGAAATCATATACCTTCCCAAGAGCCATCAACAATTTCAAATACATTAAACACGTACACCACCACACAAGTGATAACAGTATATATAAACTAGCAACTTATTGTAGTTTATACATTGAGTCTTTAGCCTAAATTGTAACTAAGACTGGCCGTATTCTACTTAGTATTTGACAGCGGTGTAATTTCATACTTGGACAATCAATATATCATTTTAAGAGACTATTTTACTAAGGTGAGTACAAAGCCCCATGTTTTATAATTTCTTAAAATGATTTACATCACATATGTGTGAGAACATGCTTTTTGTATACAAATTGGACGCAAATGAACATTTTAAACTATAATACGGTTTTTAGCCTAAGTAACATAACCACCTGAGCCCATCATCACTAACGGTTAATTACGGGACTAAGCGGCGAAAGTTATAGATAAGATCTATATTGGGGAATGACAATCCCCGTTCGGGTGATTAGCTATCACCGGGAACGAACGTATACCATGTCAGATTTGGGATTTTGCGGGTTAGAACATCATTCACGGGCATTCATTGGCAATATATTGCATTCACACATGTCGAGCTTCAGTGTCATGAGCTTAGGAAAACGTAATTACTTTTTATGATGTTTGCATTTGTTGCTTAATCATACACTTGAAATATGCGGTTCCTACTGTTTGATTTACATAAGACCTATGAAATTCACAACTTTATGTTTGATATTTTTGAGCATGTTTTCTCAGGTCAATAAGGCACGGGGTCACAGAATACATTGGGGTCACGTCTTGGGAAGAATAAGTACTAAAGTATATTGGCGTCTTACATTTTGGGACATTTGTTATAATCAAAATCTTTACTTATATTGTCGAATAATTTGAAGCTATGAGCTTATGTAATGAACAAGCATTTTGTTAATCCAATATATCTTTTTAAAATGACACGTTAGTGGTCGTTCTCATATCTTGTACTATTGATCTATGAAGTAACGCCCTCGGATATTCAACATTCCGCTGCTACCCAGATTTGGGTGTGTTACACATGTAGAAGCTAAAGCCTGATGATAGTACTGCTGGTGAAGCAGTTACTAACTGCAATGTTTGATGATAGTGTTGTTCCTACAACTAATGAGGAAATCACTTTGGCTCAGACACTTATACAGATTAAAGCAGCTAAGCCTAAAGTTTTTACACGGCTGCTAACAACAACAACAACTAACAAGAACCAAGTGATAAAAGGGTGGTTTTGTACGGAGCCAAGGTTGAGTCAGAGTTCCATAAGAGACCAACCTTCAAGGTTCAAAAGATAAAGGAAAAGGATTATGATTGAGCCTGAAGTTCCTTTTGAAGAAGAAAATGAATCAAATTTTCTCATTGATGAACAATTGCAAAGATATAATCAAGCTAAGTTGGATGCTAAATTATTTAGAAGAGCAAAAGAGCTAACAAGGAAACAAGAAGAAAAGCCAACATAGCATTGAATGAGTCAGGGAAAATACACCAAGGGCTATGATGGAGGCTGGTAATTGCGGCTTGAGAGACTCTCCAATCAAAGAATGAGAGGATTGAACAGATGAAGAAAAATCAAAACTATTTATGGAACAGATAGAGAAAAGAAAAGCATTTTGACTGCACTCGACCAGAGAACAAGAAAATAGAAACCAGACCTCCTACCAAGGCACCAAAGAGAACTTCAAAAAAAACTTGTCTAACTTAACTTAAGCACATAGGTGGATAAACATACAAACAACTAAAAGGAAAGAGTTCTGATGAAATCAAAAGTTGTTATGACAAGAAATGAAGAGAGCAAAATACCTATGAGCTATGGGTTCTGAGGAATAGGAAAAGCAAGAAAAGAAGGAAGAAAGTAGAAGGAAATAACTAAAGGAGCAGAAATAAATGCTTGGAAGGAAAAGATAGGAAAGAACCACAGAAAAATCCTCAAAAGAAAACAAAAATAAAGGAAGAAAAATAGACAAGGAAGTTGATGAAATTGATGAAGCTGAGCTAAAGAAGCTTTTGGTGATTAAAAAGGATGAAGATATAGCAATTGATGCTATACCACTTGCTACCAATATTACCTAGTGATTATTGATTATAAGCTTCATAAAAGGTGTGTTGTACATTATCAGTTGATAAGAGCAGATGGAAGTTCCAAGAGATATTCTTCAATGATAAGGATGCTACAAGGAATAGACAGAGAAGACTTGGAAGCACTTTGGAGGATAGTGAAGGCAAAGTATGGTGATACAAGGCCTGACAATGAGTTTGAAAGAGTGTTGTGGGTAGATTTAAAAGTTATTTATTAGAACCAGTACAAAAAGAGGATTATGGAGAATTTTAACAAGATACAGGGTGACTATTTGGAAGTTGATTGATTCATCTGGAGTCCACTTTGTAAGGTTTGATAACTTTACATTTTATATTGGTTGAAAGGAGAGCCCCTCACACCAATTATCCATCACCAATTAAGCTCAACAAGAAACAGTCACAACTGATCATCAAAATAAGATGGTTATCAACGTAGCTAAAGCTAAGTGTGAAACACAAAAAGGTAATATTAAAGGTTTGAAAATGCATCTTCCTTAAGTATGTGATGAATACTTTAAAGAAGAAACTTGAAGATTCAGAAAGAACATCAAAGTTACAGGGAGGAATGGTTAGGACTATAAAAGACTTCATGGATTTCTAGAATTACTAGCTACTCAGGTACATAATGGAAAATTATGCTTAAGTGGTTAGTACTTATTAGTAATACAGGTCACACAGCTAGTTAACTAAACTCTATGTTTAGTATAATTTAGTAAACTGATAGCATAAAGATACTTGCAATTAGTTGAAGTTAAAAACTGCTTAAGAGTTTGAAGAGCTAAAATATAAAAAGCTAAGTCAGTTAGTGCGCTGCTTAGTAGTTACAAGTTAAGACTGCTAGTATAAGGTTACTACTATTAGTGTATATTAGTACTGCTAGTACTAATATTACTACTGCTTATGTTTATTAGTGCTGCTGGTGGAAATATTACGACTGGTTGAAGACTTTCTACTGTCAAGAGGATAAAGACGCGTTAAAGAGATAAAGATTGTTTGGAGAACAAGAATACGTGTGAAGATAAGTGTTGAGATATTTATGTACAAGATATATATGTATTTATTTAGAAGATTACGTTTATGTTTAGAAAAGATTAAGATATCTTAGGAATATATTGTAAGCCGACTAGGACTCCTTAGTCTATAAAAGGAGGCTCTAGGGCATTAGTTGATATATCTCAATAACACATCTATCACATCTATCTTTAAAAACTCACATACACGGATCCTGAGATTAAGAGTCTTGTAAGCTTCAAGGTTATAACCCTAGTACTAAGATAGAGTACTCGTATTATTATTATTAATAATATTGAAGCATTTTGTTACATCTTGTGTTCATTCATTCATATCTACTGTATCATTGATAACACTTCTAGAATATTAAAGAGTAGATTCCGCATACTCTTTGATATACACACAAAGTTTCTACTATTGTTATTCTGGATTTATCCAAGGTAACATACTCTTTACAAGGTAAGGAATCGATCTAGGTTTGGGATCAACACCTTTGCATTATCCTTTTTAACTGTCATTCCAAATTTTAACCCATAATACAGATATCCAAACACTCCTTTAATGGCCATTTAATTGAGTATAATTAGGACAAACACCCTATTCCTTAAAAACTTTTGCTACTACAACAGATTTTTTTACTGTTAGGCTAGCAAGCTTGCATTTAATCTTATCTTTCACCATCTTGATCTATGTGTCTTCATCTCTTTTCACATCTTGGAAGGTCCTTAAACTTCTTTCACTTCATATATTATACACAACATCAGCTGTCCCAACTTTGTTCATCACACTTATGATATTATTCTTGCAGTGTAACTTTTGAATATTCTCAATGATATCACTTCAGTCATAACTTGTTTGTCTTAATTGAATCATTCCTTTTATAACATCACATACCTTCCTGAGTAATGACACTGAAAAAAGGTGTGGAACATAATAACTATCTTTTCCACATAATGAGAAAGAAAGAATCATCCCATTATTCCATTTGGCTATAACATTATGAGTTCATGCAGTCTCTTATGAGAGCCAACCCCTCATTATGAATAGTGGTGTCTGGTGTTCCATTAATAACTATGGTGACGTACACCATAGTTATTAATGGACCTACTATGATTTTCGTATGAAGCAGTTAGTGGTTGTTTAATTGTACTTTGCACAACTTGTAAATTGCTTGTCACAGTTTTAACCAAAATATGTACCCGCATTGACTCATTTTCACATTAACGGGGGTTAAGTTTTCCACCTCTACATTTAAAACATTGACAAAAACTTAAAACAAATTATATGTAACTTGAGTTAACATACTTGGGACAATAAATACAATTTTAAGAATTCCAAACATCAGTTGGGGATTTTGAAACATTGAGATCATGAATAGCTTAATCCTATCTTGATGTTCTAGGAATATTTAAGGCCAAAATATTAGGAATTGGATGAAGTTGAACCTAGGGGAATCTTGATCAGTAATCTAAAAAAGGTCGAGTTTCTTGAATTGAATGGAGAAAAAGAGAAGATGGATATAGTGTTGGGATTTAACAAACTAGGTAACCAGTTTAGCTATGAGTACGCAGCAGAATGGATCTAGTTTTAGCACAAAGATTAACACATAATAAAAGGGAATAAACTAACCTTTAAGCTTTAGATCCTGAAAACGAGTTAAGCAGTTAAATTACTGCCTATACGGTTGCTCACACAAACACGTCAACCAAGTATGAGTCGATTGCTAGTCAACCTTCATGAACCAAACACCACGTGTAGAATTGATTCCCAAACACACCACTTGAGCTAGAACCGAAAACCAATAAACCGAATAAACCCTAATTCGGTTAGGGTTTTAAACAGAACTAAAAATCCTAGAACCGAATAACAAGAAACCCTAGTTAGGGTTTATAGTTTCAATCGAGCTAGCAAAACACCAACGAGCACCACGTAAGGATCTTGAATCGCCAAATAAGAGAAACAAGAGAAACCAAATACCGTATAAGGGTTTTGTTGATTTCGGTGAAAGGAGAAGAACCAAAAACCCTTAGGGGTTGTTGGTTCGATTTCGGTGAAGGGAGAGGAGAGAACAAGGAAGATTTTAGGGATCTTTTGGTATTGTTAATGAATGAATTATGATGTCTAGGGTGAGGGTATATATAGGCTCCCAACCCTAGTTCTTGTAGAACAAGATAACCTCTAATTCTATACTTATCACAATATACTTTCCTTATCTCCAAAAATCGAACTAACCACCCTTCTAGAATCCCATATGGGCCGACCACTATAGGGCACCCATAGGGTTCGGGTTTTGTTTAATTTAGTCCATTGGTTTTATTATTTAAATATTCGTTACACTAGTTATACAAGTAACGGTAAATAACGATTATCTAAATGCTTATCGTGAAGTAAAACATACTCTAAGTGTTTAACGCGTGTGCCCCCATTAGGCTTACGTATTTCTAATGTATAACTTGCGAAACCGACTAACATATTCCAACAGCTCCCACTTGGGAGTCGGGGTATCAGGTTGCAGATATACTGATAATTGGCAACGTCTAGCAAACACACATAATTACCTTTAAATTAGAAATACTTAAGATAAAGTTTCAGGAACAATCTCAGCTTATAATGGTTAATTTATTTCTTGCTTTTATTATCAGCCCTTTGTTACAGATACCGTTAAACCATGGATATGGATCCTAACTCATTCCATATAGTTTAACATTATGTTTCTCGTTATAGAAATAATTCAGATTTACCAAATGTAATCAAGAATCATCTTGTATTACCCTTTCGGCACAGCCATGCAATTATCTGATTAGTTCTAGAGAGGGCCCATGGTATCTTACTGCGCATATCAAGTGGAGGAACAAATTCTTTGTTGACTACATGTGTTATGGATGCTGCTTCACATCACTTCTAAGAATAGCCTTTATGACTACCTTATTCAGGATAGCGTTTGACTTAGACTCAAAAAGTGATATCCACACATACAGAACTTGCTTGCATCTCAAGTCTAAGGATGAATTTTAAACCATTTTCGACATTTACTCATGACAGGGATCCAAAAGTAAATATTCGAAGTTTGGGATATCCAATATGCATCCTTTGTGAATAAACATGAGTTTGGCGAGAACAATCCATATATTCAAAGAATATAACCAACACTCACATTTGCCTTACATAACAATATTCTCATATTGTTAACTGACAATTGACATATTTAGAATGACAAATCATTCATGGATTTAAACATGCAAATATAGAATAACAGTTATTAAAACAAACATCAGGTATCTTTATTCATCAGAAAATAAAAACTGTCTTACAATTCCAAATTATCCAAATACTAATAAAACACAGATTTACATAAGACTACTAGCTGGTATCATTCCTATTTTCTCAGTCAATTCAGAATGCTTAGGAAATGCTAAAGCCTTCGTAAAAGGGTCAGCTAAGTTGTCATCTGTGTCAACTTTTTCTATCTTTAAATCACCTATTTCTTTGATTTCTCGAAGATAGTGAACTTTTGCGCGAAAATGTCTTGCACCTTTAGTGACTCCATGATCTTTCGTTATTACTATGGCTCTAGTATTATCACAATACATATTTATGGGTTCTTCAATTGTGGGAACAACACCAAGCCCAGAAATGAATTTACGAACCCATACAGCCTCTTTCGATGCGTCAAAGGCAGCGATATATTCAGCATATGTAGATGAGGTTGCAAAAATACTTTGCTTTGTGCTTTTCCAGTCAACAACGCCTCTATTAAAAACGAATACATATCCAGTTTGAGACATCATGTCGTCAGCATTCGTCAGATATCCAACATTAGTGTAGCAAGAAACCCTGAGCTCTCGTTTCGTATCACCTCTGTAAACAAGAAACATATCTTTAGTATTGTGAAGAACTCTTAACAGTAGTCCAGTAAACTTCACCAGGATTCTGTTGAAACTGACTTGTTATGTTTTGAGTGAACGCAACATCAGGATGAGTACATCTCACAGCATACATAATTAATCCAACAGCTGAAGCATATGTGATATTTTGCATGCGCTGAATTTCAGCAGGTGTTGACGCACCTTGTGATTTACTAAATTTCAGCTTTTCTTGCATTGGGATCGTTCCACGTTTGGAATTTTCCATGTAAAATCTTTTCAAGATTTTCTCAATGTAAGCATTTTCACATAAACCAATTAATCGCTTTGATTTATCTCGGTAGATCTTGATTCCAAGAATATATGCAGCTTCTCCCAGATCTTTCATAGCAAAACATCTTCCAAGATAGGATTTTACATCTTGTAACATTAGAATATTGTTTCCCATGATCAATATGTTATCAACATACAAGATTAGGAAGTGACATAACTCCCACTAGCTTTTACATTTACACATGGCTCATCATGATTTTGACTGAATCCAAATTTCTTAATTTTATCATTAAATTGTTTATTCCATTGCCTAGATGCTTGCTTAAGTCCATAAATGGAACGCATCAGCTTGCATACTCGGTTTGGAAATTTCTGGCTAACAAAACTTCAGGTTGCTCCATGTGTACCTCTTTATTGAGATATCCATTGAGGAAGGCAGTTTTGACATCCATTTACCAAATCTCATAGTCATAAAATACAACTATGGGTATAAGAATCTTAATAGCTCTAATGTCTGCAACAGGAGAAAAGGTTTCTTCATAATCAATCCCTGGGATTTGAGTGAAGCCCTTTGCTACCAGATAAGCTTTATAGGTGTGTACTGCTCTATCCATGTCGCTCTTCTTTTTGAAGAGCTATTTATGACCAAAAGTTTTGCCGTTAGGAGGAAGATCAACTAACTCCCAGACTTTGTTGTCTTTCATGGATTGCATCTCCACATTCATAGCATTAAGCCATTTGTTAGATTGAGGGTCCAACAATGCGACTTTATAGTTAGCGGGTTCACCAAGATCCCCCAAATCATGTTCCTCATTATCGATGTATAAACACATTCGATCTGGGGCACAGCGTGTCCTTGTGGACCTACGAATGGGATTGATATCACTTTGAGGTTCGTAAATTTCTTGATCATCCTCTTCATGATTTAAGCTGGTGTCTAAAGAAGGATGCGTATCTTCTTCTTGAATAATTTCAAGATCTTCTAGACTCCCACTTGCTTCTTGATTTATAAGACTATTCTCAAGGAATTCAGGATTCTGAGAAACAAATACTTTGTTCTTAGGTGGGTAGTAGAAAGAATATCCCATCGTTTCCTTTGGGTATCCTACAAAGATACACTTAATAGATCTGGGTTCCAGTTTGTTAGGTTTGGTAAGTGTATCACGCTTAACAAGCGCCTCGCAACCCTAGACTTTTAAGTAAGACAGCTTAGGGGCTTGCCCATGTCATACTTTGTATGGTGTCTTATCAACCTTCTTAGTCGGAACCATGTTGAGAATGCGTGCAACAGACTCAAGGGCATAATCCTAAAAGGACTTTGGAAGAGTAGTTTGACTCATCATGGATCGAACCATGTCTAGCAGTGTTCGATTTCTCCTCTCAGACACTCCATTCATTTGTGGCGTGTAAGGAGGAGTTATATGGGCAATAATCCCATGATCCTTTAGATGATCCAAAAAATATTGACTAATATATTCACCTCCACGATCAGAACATAGTGACTTAATGGTCTTTCCGAGTTGGTTTTCTACTTCCTTTTGAAATACTTTGAAAGTTTCAAACACTTCATGTTTATGTTTAAGCAAATAAACATAGCCATAACGACTAAAGTCGTCAATAAAAGTGACAAAGTAGTAAGCTTCTTATCTTGAAATAATCTTAAATGGACCACATACATCGGTGTGGATTAGTCCAAGTAGATATTTGGCCCTTTCCACTTGATGTGAATAAGGTTTTCTTGCTATCTTTCCATACATGCAAGAAACACACTTTTCAAAAGACTTGATGTCAGTTGAATCAAGAAGTCCATCATGTTACAACTTTTCTATGTGTTTCTTGCTAATGTGTCTAAGACGACAATGCCACAAGAGAGCAAAGTCTAAGTTAAGCTTGGATCTTTTATTGCTAACAGCAAATTTAGAACTATCATTTGTATTAGAAAAAGACATAACAATTTCATAAATATCATCCCGTGGGATAGCATTAAAATAAATCAAATTATTTTTAGAACAGAAATTGAATTATCATTCTCAAAGCGGTTAACAAAACCATCCTTGTACAAACGTGAAACTGAAATGACGCCTCTTGTAATATAGGGATCACAATGACAATTGTGTAATATTAAAACAAGGCCACTAGGAAGACACAAGTGAAATTCTCCAATAGCTTTAACTGCTGCACGATGAACATCGTCCACGTGCAGACTTAAAGCTCTTGGCTTCAGTTTCCTACTTCCCTTAAGACCCTGAGTAGTTATACAGATATGAGTACCACAACCCGTATCGTAAACCCAAGATGTACTAGGAAAAGAATAGAGTTCTATGGTGAAAATACCTGAAGTGCTAGCTCCTTGAGATAGCTTCTTCTTTTTCATCAACTCGACGAGATAAATGGGACAATTCCTTCTTCAGTGACCCACTTCACCGCATTGGTGGCGGATCGCGTCCTTCGCTGGATTATCCTTCTTAGGCGTTGGAGGATTCTTGGGTTTGGGAGCAAAAGATGGCGTAGGCATAAGTTTATTGCCCATCTTTGCTTTGCCTTTCCCTTGATTCCCTTTAGCAGCCTTATGCGATTTTCTCTTTTGGTTTTTCTAGATTCTTCCTGCTCTTATAGCATGAAGAGCAAGCGTAACTTCTTTTGGAGGCAGAGTTTGCTCATGTAGCTTCAGCATAGCATGCAACTCAGTCACGGTCTTCCACATGCTATGCATGTTATAATTCTGCACAAAACCATCATATTCCTTTCTTAGTGAGACCAAGATAAGGCTTACAAAAAGGTTTTCAGTCATGGCATGACCGAGACGTTCCAAGTTGTCTATATAGCTCTTTATTTTGAGAACGTAAGAGCTAAAAGATTGTCCTTCTTCTTGTTTGCACGTGTGGAATTCTCGCATGGTCAAAAGAAGTTCTTGATCTGCTTGTTGTGCATACAACATTTTCAGTTCCTTTAGCATATCATATGCACCAAGGTGTTCCAGATTCTTTTGGATATCTGGGTCCATGGTCATAATCATTAGACTAGCAATTTCCTTCGAAGCCTTAACCCAAGCAGTGTGGGTGTTAAGGACATCTAGAGGAAGTACTTGTCCTTCAGTTGGAACTGGCATAGCAGGTATTGGCTGCTCCAGGAATGGTAACTTGTCTTCAACAGAGAGCATAATCCGAAGATTGCGATACCATTCCATGAAGTTGATTCCAGTTAGTTTTTGTTTTTCAAAAAATTTCCTGAATAATGAATTGTTTACTACGGTGGTAGTCATCTACAATTTAGAAAAAGTTCAATTTATTAGTATTTTCGATAATTAAATTCTTAATAGAATTAACTACCCAATTAATTTACTAATTAAGACTAAGATCCAACTTGACCTCCCACTTATTAACCAGAGGTCTGACCAGTGAGAAAACAAGTAGGGCAAGAGGTAAGCGACGAGCGTTAATTGCATTTAATGCAACTCTTAGATTTATGAGACCAGTCATAACATTAGTAATCATATAATAATGTCGTGAGCATGTTTAGTTCTCATCTTATGCCTCAAGTCCGAGGTCTGACCAGGTAACCGGATTTAAGTCCACCAAGCAAGAACGCGCAAAAATAGTTAGAGGTCTGACCAGTGAACCGTAATTGCCATGGGTTGGAATGACCCTGAGGTCTGACCAGAGAGGCCAAGCCAAATGCACGTGTTCTTGGTTGGTTGGCATTGACTTAAAATTTTCATAGGGGTATTCACATAAATGTGTTAAAAGCGTGTACAAAGAGGCATGCAAAACAACTTTGTAGCACTAATTTTAAAAACCTTTTATAAATGACATTGTAGTGATACATTGGTTCACGGTAACTCCAATCGAACGCACAAAGAAGCGGAGAACCAGGTCAGCGCGAAGCTTATTAAAAACCTGGATTCTTTAGGAATGTCCGCCTTAAACTTCTCTTATAGTTTGTTCTAGTGGATGAGCCGTACTTCCCAATAATCCATAACGTCTAGTTTTTAATTTATTCTTGAAATCAAGTTTCATAGTTTAGAGTCTTATTAATTTTATCAAAATCAAATTTTGCACAAAACAAATAATAGGTCACAATGAACAAGTATTTAGGCGTGTAATTAATAGACTAGTTTCAATATCATCTTTCTCTATAAGTATTAGTCTATATTGCATACATATTAGGCGTAAACACGAGTAATCAAGTAAAAATATGCACATACAAGACTAAAACTAAAAATGACATTAAATAAACAGTAACATGTTAGAATCCAAGTTCCTCAAGCGAGTCTACCAATGGAGAGAACCATAAGACCCTCACTAGGTTTTCATCAATGTGCCTAGATCGCCCCATTCATCACAAAAGTGATTGAATAGGTCTTATGGCTGGAAAAGTAAACAAAATCAGACTAAATATGTAAAAGATCTAGTTTCAAAAATAAAAGATTTTAATTACCATAAATAAAAATCAAGATCTTTTAGATATATAGTGTGATCTATAATAAAACAGAAACCAATCTACTAAATTAACAATTTAATTTTATTCCTTTTTAATCTATATTAACCATTAATAGTTTTCAAGATCTAGATCTACAAATTTTATTTAATTATGGCAAGGATTTGCATAATTTTTGCCATATTTGCAAGAAAACAATATATAAAATATAAAACGCAGCAGATCAAGCATATAAATTAAATCTAGGTGTGTACAAATCAAGACATGATATAATTCAAAAAGTGTAACCCTAATGCCAAAACGAGTTGACTCGTGATGTAACTGTTGGGATTTAACAAACTAGGTAACCAGTTTAGCTACGAGTACGCAACGGAATGGATCTAGTTTTAGCACAAAGATTAATACATAATAAAAGGGAATAAACTAACCTTTAAACTTTAGATCCTGAAAATGAGTTAAGCAGTTAATTACTGCCTCTACGGTTACTCACACAAACACGTCAACCAAGTATGAGTCGATTGCTAGTCAACCTTCACGAACCAAACACCACGTGTAGAATCGATTCCCAAACACACCACTTGAGCTAGAATCGAAAACCAATAAACCGAATAAACCCTAATTCGGCTAGGGTTTTAAACCGAACTTAAAATCCTAGAATCGAATAACAAGAAACCCTAGTTAGGGTTTATAGTTTCAATCGAGCTAGGAAAACACCAACGAGCACCACGTGAGGATCTTGAATCACCAAACAAGAGAAACAAGAGAAACCGAATACCCTATAAGGGTTTTTTCGATTTCGATAAAGGGAGAAGAACCGAAAACCCTTAGGGGTTGTTGGTTTGATTTCGATGAAGGGAGGGGAGAGAACAAGGAAGATTATAGAGATTCTTTGGTATTGTAAATGAATGAATTATGAGGTCTAGGGTGAGGGTATATATAGGCTCCCAACCCTAGTTCTTGTAAAACAAGATAGCCTCTAATTCTATACTTATCACAATATACTTTCCTTATCTTCAAAAATTAAACCAAACACCCTTCTAGAATCCCATAGGGGGCCGGCTACTATTGGGCACCCCTAGGCTTCGGGTTTTGTTCAATTTAGTCCCTTGGGTTTATTATTTAAATATTCGTTACACTAGTTATACAAGTAACGATAAATAACGATTATTTAAATGCTTATCGTGAAGTAAAACATACTCTAAGTGTTTAACGTATGTGCCCCCAATAGGCTCACGTATTTCTAACATATAACTTGCGGAACCGACTAATATATTCCAACATATAGCTCGTTTATTACTGGAGCATGCAAACGCTATAGAGGAACTGGTTTTAGCTAGCGTGACAAAGTCAACTATAATGAGAAGTCAATGGAGATAATAAGCGACGTGTTGAAATTTTACAAGGCTTCTTCGACTGTGAAACTTACAGCTCTTCTCAAAGTTTGATTACACAAGTTATGTACTTAACACTAAGTAATACATATGCATGCTAGCGGGGTAACTTGATTCTTTGTCTCATATAGGTGCATTTTGGATTTAGACTTTGCAATTTTCAACTTATGTTACAAATATATTTGATTAATACTTTGAATTTGTTTGTTTTTTCTCTCTTAAGGTTTCTTTTAATTGCATGTTGTAGCTTGTTTGGTTGACTCACCCATTCATTTTGTTTTGAAAGGCTATTTTTTACAACCTAAACTGCCTATCTCACACATAATAACTCAGATATATCTCCAACGAGACTTAAACCCACAACCTCTTGGTTGATGGACAACTAACATACTGCTAGGCCAAAAGTGTTGGTTCTTCATACTGCCTAGAATAGGGTGAAGATAATCAATGCCTAGCTAATTACCAATTAAGGTCATCGGATATCACTTGAAGTCGTGTAATCACTTTCTAAAGAAGATTATTCGACCATATGCCTGGGTTACACGAATACCTCCTTGGGATAAAATCAAGTGCTTGTTCTTGTTTTAGGCACAAATCAAGAATCATTCGCTTCTAAGTGTTTATGTTGTTGTGTCTCTCTCATGCAGATGTTACGATCTTTATTTATAGCAGAGATTACTCAAAACACTAGCCCATGAAATTATGATGATTAATCAGCCCATTAATCACATCATAATATCCTTCATGATTGTCGAGATTAGTGGTTACACGACCCATTAAACACGGTCATTAAATGCAGTTATAATTGCCACTTGAATAGGTCAAAGCTGTTATAAATTAGTTGAATTTATTCCAGCGAGGTGAATCCTTCAGTGTCTTGAACACTCAGCTAGCTCACTGAATAGCACACAAGCTGAAGCGTCCACACTGTAAAGACTCATTGATGAGATAACCCACTGAGGATACATCCTTTGATGGATTACTCCCTGATGGTGTCCTTTAACTTACTACTCAGGGAGTACAATATTGAAGCCATCAGACTGATGAATATCATTCAGTCCAGAGTTACAATCACTAAAGAGTGAACTCACTGAACTTCATTAGAGACTTGAATTCCTTTTTACCATTATCAGAGTCATGATGTTCAATGACCAATGGGGGTACACTCCGTACCTCCAGTCTCATTACCCAGTATGAACTGAACCCACAATTGAACTAAATTTCCAACAATCCTCCCTAATTTAGTACATTTTCTTTGCATGAAAATTGAACATTAAACAAAACAAGTGCATAAACCAAAATATCATGAGGATTGAATTTCCATCTTAGTACATTACACGTTCAAATATTCGAGAATCAAGTAATCTAAGAATTGAACCCTTCAACCATTTGAATACCTGAAGATAAAATACACACAAGTTTTCAAACACTTAGTTCTGAATCTTGTCTTCACATATCACCACCTATGGTTAAGTATCTATTAGCGTATCAGGGAACTTCTATGGGTAACTATTTTTGCTATATTTGCTGATCTATACTACCATATTGTTTGAAGGTGTTGGATATGTTTATTTCCTAATGGATATAGCAATTAACTAGTTTTAGTTCTTTGGATATGCACCTGTATACCTGAAGTTTCTTTTTGAATTTTTGCAGTCTAAACAAAAGAGAATAATAATGCATACCCTACATTGAATGATATTGCAATAGTACTTGAGAATGTGATAGTTTGTGTAAAAATTTCCAGCAAATCTGTGTATAAAAAGGTTCTAAACTAGATATGAAGGTAAAATAGTTCCTTCTCACTTAGCACTTTAAAATTATTAGAAACTGCTTATGTTATTTAATAATAAGTAGATAAGTAGTAGTTTAGATTCTGAAAGTTCTACTTGAAAATAAGCAGCATAGTAGAAAGAAAAAAAACAATCACAAACACCCCATTTTTAGTTGAATCTTGCAATATAACAATGCAAAGCAAGTCAAGATGAGGAAGGGACGGAAAATGTTCTAACTGATGCATTTTTGCTTACTGCATGATGAAGTTCTTTCAGATTCTTAAGAAGGTCGAACGTTGCTTGGACTGTCAATCAAAACTTTTTCGCTTAGAATGGGTTCATTGCATGGTTGAGTTCATCATACCGTTGCCGCTTGCTCTTGAACTAGAATTTTGTCCTATCATTAATTAGGTCCTTTATAAAAAAAATTGAGACAAAAACTTGTATGGGAGATTATATGTGTGCAATATTTTTGAATTTTATGTGCTTGGTTGGAGTGTTGTTAGTTGTCGGTATAAAGGTATGTGGGCTATCCAAGTGTTTAGCCTTGTGACCTTAACCACAAATAAGAGCTGGGGAACGGTGGTGTGGTTGGGGTTGCGCCGTTGAATGGCGCGAGTTTTGCCAACGGCGCACCGTTTCGGTGCTTGTGCCGTTCGGCCTCGCGCTGTTCCAACTAGCCCACGCGGTTCATACTTTTTTTAAAATTTTTTTGTGTGTTTGTTGTGTGTTTGTGTGTGTATTTGTGTTTTGTGTATGATGAAAAATGGTTTTTTTTGTTTGTCCATGGCAGCGAGACACAAGGAAAGAGAAGAAAATAGGAAGAGTGGGTGAAGAGTATAATTAAAAAATAATTATTTTTTATTTTAAACATTATTGTTATTTAAATTGACACTATTAGTCCTTATTGTTATTTTTTCATATACTTTTAGTCCTTAAAGTTTCTTATTTTATATAAATAAAAAACAAAAAACAAAAAATTTGGCCAACGGCACCAGAAAGTGTGGTGCCAACGGATGCCCCAGCAAATGTGGTGCCGTTCAGTATCTGGTGCCGTTGAGCATTTTGCTGACGTTGCATCACTTTTTGAAGATTTTTGCCAACGGGACGAGCCCAACGGTTGCACCGCTCCCAGCTCTCTAATGTGGCACGACGTTTCTCACAAATACCCGAGGTAGGCTATGAGCTCTTATATTATGTACAACATGATATTAATAAATAAATTTGAACAACAACATCAACACTCATGTGAGTTAAACAAAGTTAAATCTTTTATCAAAAAAATATTAATCGATATTAATCAATGTTTTAAAAACTTTTTTAATTGACCCGATCGAGCCACCGCGTCACGGTTCAACCGGGAATTTTGGAAAAATTCAGCTTCCGGTCACCCGACCGGTTCATGGTTCAAACGACCTGGTCAACCCGAGTTTTAAAACACTTATATTAATAAATATTGAATTTTTTTATGTAAAACCACGTGCATAATTATTAGTTGTACTAATATCACAATTACAAAACATTAAACACAAGAAAATTTTCATATGCCCGTATATTAAACAAAAAATTTAGAATAAATTTGATTTGTATGTAAGCCAAATACACGATGTTGTATGTATACGAACAACTCATGTTTTTCCTCTTTATGAGTTTAAGTAAGAATATCCCGAAAAAATTATTATTTTTACTGTATGCGTTCAATAATGACTCATTGTTATTCTATTGTATAAGTTTATCACATGCGTACACGGGTTTGAATATTAAATACGGCTAAATTATATAACTGTTACAATTGTTTAAATTAAAATAAACATGCATCCACTATTACTGAAACAATGGTAAATAAGACATTTAATGTGCAAACACGAAAAAATAATAACATTTGCAAAAGTAACACTTAATTAAAATCTAATGTCTAAACCTCGTGCGTGCACTGATATTAAAACTAGTTTATCATAGTGAGAAAAAGTTTATAAACTCAAAAGTATTATAATGTATTAATTTATAATGATATATTTATAAATCTTTTACTTAGTAAAGGAAAACGAATAGTGTAGACTTTTGCATTTCAAAAAAAAAAAATCTTTCCTTATTAGGTATGATGCTTCAAATTTTTTATTATTTTTGAATATATGTTTAATTAAAAAGCTTAAATACTTCTAAAATTGGCATTATTTTGGTAGAGAAATCTGATAAACAAAAAAAACACATAAAAATATATGTGTCAAATTTATAAAAACAAAAACTTGAAAAAAAGAGGAGGTAATTAATAAAACTTTAGTGGTTTAATTTTAAATAAATTGTATAGAGTTAAGTGTAAATTTATAAATTTACAAATTTTATTATGACTTTAAAAAAAAACAAATAACCCCTTAAACTTTCATAACTTATAAAACAGAAAAATTATAAATTATAAATATATTTAAAAAACATAATGTACAAGCCCCGTGCGTACACGGGGATTAAAACTAGTTCTAACTATAGTGGATGCCGTTAGTATGTGTTGACTACAAAGTCGATGTTACTTCTTTTTTATCCATGTTTTTCATTAACTAAAGTGGTCTATATAGCTGAAGTCATTCCAAAACTTACACAGGGTAACACGCATTCGTATTGAATTGGGCTTCTCTAAAACCATTACGACGACTAACAAATTTCACAGCTGGAGATGGGCAAATAAGGCATCTTGGTTTGATTTTTTCCCAAAAGTAAAGGAACACTTATTACGCCTAGGAAGGGACGTTCTT
This sequence comes from Tanacetum coccineum, assembly GCA_026074375.1. NCBI lineage: Eukaryota > Viridiplantae > Streptophyta > Magnoliopsida > Asterales > Asteraceae > Tanacetum > Tanacetum coccineum. Next base: position 47,284 of record BQNB010001881.1, on the reverse strand, counting down.
GGGACTTTAAGAACGATAACAATGTTTTTTTTGGAACGGCAATTTGTGGCTACATGGCCTCTAGCCCAGAAGGCGTAGCGAGCCCACACAACCTGGTTGAGTCCAGCCCAGAAGGCAATAACACCCTTCCCTTTACGCATGCGGGAGAAAACCCCTATCGCCCTTGACAAGACTCGAACATGAGACATTGCCAAGGAGGGTAAAACCTCCATACCATTGGACCAAATGCCCGTTGGTAGAACGATAACAATGTGCAAGCGACCTCTCATAATGGAAGTTGTTACAACCTGTGAGAGGGGAGGGAGTAGTGGTGTTATGGCTTCGTGTCAAGCCATGGCGCGAGATTGAGCCATGGCGCACCACTCCGTGGTTCGCGTCAAACACTCTCGCGCCGTGGCTAACAACCCACGCGATCGATAATTTTATTTATTTTATTTTTTATTTATTTTTTGAAAAATAGCCGTTTGGAGCCGTTGGGAGGAGCATATATTTGAAAAAAATACCTCCAAAAACCTTATTTTTACCTCTTTAAAAATCATATAAATACCCCCTTTATATTTTATAACTTCACACACAATTTCTATACCAATTCTCTCATCTTTCACTCAAAAAAATGAATCCCAACCCGAATTGGATTTCTGGTATGCTTACCGACCCAACCAACCAAATTATGGGGTCGTCTTCGAATCCGGGCGGTTCCACTCAACCTTCATTCACCCAAATGCCTTACTATCCAAATTTCCAACCTCAATATTCTAATCAAGAAGAACAAATGTTGTTTCACCAATTTAAAATGCAAATGCAAATGAACAAACAACAACAATCAAACCAATTCACCACTTCCCAACCACATTCCGAGCAACAATCTCACCACCTAGTTGACGAAACCGAAGAAGAAGAAGAGGAACCGCTTCCAACCCCGACGTCGAAGCCTAACCGCGGTCGTAAGAAGTCGGTAGCAAAAAGAAACAAAGGAAAAGATGTGGAAGTTGAGAAAGAAACCAAAGAAGGACGAATTCGACATGCGTGGACCCAAGCCGAGGAGTTGCTTTTGGCGGAAAGTTTCATTCAAATTTCCGAGGATCCAAAAACCGGGTGTGATCAAAAGTTGGCGACTTTTTGGTACAAAATCCTAGATGTGTACAATCAAGAAGCTAACAAAAAAGGCTTCCAAGAGCGTACAAAGAACATGTTGACGGGCAAGTGGACTCCAATGAATGCCGCGGTTATGAAGTTTAACCAATTGTATGAGGAAACGCTTGCTCATAGTGGGGAGAACGATGAGAACCATATGGCGAGGGTGCTCCAATTGTATGAAACCATCGTCGGGGGTGAGTTTAAGCACCGGAGTGCTTGGAATTTTTTGAAAGATAGGCACAAGTGGAAAAACCCCGAATCGACTTTGCAACGAAGAAGTCGTCTTCGGGGTACCGACAAGGAACCGGACCATTTTGGAGATGATGAGTTGCCTCGGCCACCCGGGTTGCAACGAATTGCTAAAAGTCAACGTTCCGGTTCTAACTCGACCGCTAGCTCCGGTTCTAACCCGGTCGCTTATCAAGAGTTCATGGCGGAACAATACGACTTAGACCGCAAGGCCAAAATGCAAGTGCTCTCCGCAAGAGAGCGAAGACGAAAGACGTATGATTCCAATCTCAAAAGATGCGGAGGACATGAAAGATCATCCAAATCGACACAAGCGAGATGGATTCCGACCTACGCCGCTATCATCAACTCCCAAAAGGAACGAATCCGAGCCGAATATCTACCACCAAACTAGTCGACCGACGCCGTTAAATTTATGTTTTTTAAATTATGTCTTTTAATTTATGCATTTTAATTTATGTCTTTTAATTTATGTATTTTTTAATGTAACGTTTTAATTTTAATGAATTTTATTTTAGTTTAATAAGTTTATTTAAATAATAGTTAATTAAAAAAAATTAAAAAAAAATTGACACCAGAATTCTGGTGCCAAACCAATGTCACTGAATTCTGGTGCCATAGCATTTCTGATGTCAAACTCCATTTTGCTGACGTGACACCAATTTTTAAGTTTGGCACGACCGCTCCCTGTGCTCTAACACAACGATTATATTCAATACGTAGAATTATCAAGATAAAGCACATCACTTTTATGATACCAACTTTAACCGTAAAAGATCTTGTACATCAACACTAGTACCATTAAAGTATCAATGATTTGTAGCAGTAACAATAGGCATTCATTATGGTGGATTTTTTAAAAGATTTGTAAAATTAACATCTTTTATAATGTCACTAATTTATATATTATGAAACTATTTCTACTATTGATAAAGCTTTGAGGGTTTATAAGTTTTTTCAACATAAATTAAATACTCCATCTGTTTCATTTTTATTGTTCATGTTTTTTTTGGATGTCTCAATTTAATTGTCCAATACTAAAAATAAATAAGGAAGTTTGATCAAGTTTATTATATTACATTTGTTTGAAATTATTATTACAAACTTTAAAAAAGACTTTAATTAATTAGCTAAGGGTAAAACAGTCATTATGTTTAAAAGTATAAAAAAGAAAGCAGTAATAAATGCACTTTTCTTAAACCCTGTGTGTGTGTTTTTTTTGTCGGAGGACAATAATTTTAAAACGGAGAGAGTAATATTATAGCATACAAATTCTTGGATCTCTAAAAAATCTAGACCTTTTCATGTTACTTAAAGATGAAAAGGTTCTCTTCATTACAGTACACAAATTCTTGGACTTCTTGAAAAGTTTAAATTTATTTTTGAAACACAATAGTAGATACTCTTATGGCCCGTTTGGTACCCGGTTTTTAATGGGTTTAGGTTGAAACATTCTTTCAAACAATTTTTTGATGTGTATCCACACCTCTGACACAAGGATTTTAACTCCCAAAATCCAATCCACCCTACCATGGTGGGTTTTAATAAATGTGAACAATTAAAAATTATTTTTTAGTTAATGTTTTTTTTTCAGCCACATAAAATTCATTCTTTTTTTAAATTTTTTACTTTTTTATTTCAAATAAATATATAAAATAAACTTATCAATAATTTATTTTCTTTCTCTTTATTTAATTCAAAACCTATACAAAATTCAAATCCAAATCTAAATCCTAAACCCGTCTACAAACCAAACGGCCCCTTAGTATTTTAGGAAGCCTTATCAATTTGCTTCAAACCTTTTCCAAGTATCAATTATCTCCTCTGTTACGTGAAGATTAAGAAAAATATGTATTTGGTTTCATATATAAACAAGTAATGATGTCCGCGCTTCGCCGCGGGAAATTTTGGTTTAGCGTATGATGATTATGTACGACATTGTTTTGTTGTGTATGATATATCTAATACCTGCACTTCGCTACGGCGTGTTTTGTATAAAGTGTTTTGTAAAGAACAATCGGATTATTTTGAATTACAAACTATAACTTTCCTATACGTGCGTTGCGTTCTGCGTATCATGTTTTTCGTTAGAGGTTATTTGGTACAACCGAAACATACTAACAAAAAAATAAGACATAACATTACTTCAATTCTTTTTCCTCACTAACTCTTCTATGTCTTGTCATACAAATACATCATATCGAGTATCTCTATGATAAGTAATTCAATTAAAATGATATGCTTGCAATATCTAAACAAAGCATATTTGGCTAAGATAGAAACCGAGTTGTCTTTCTAGTCACTCTATTGATAATATCTGCTTCAAGTCATTTTCTAGACTCTATTATTTTTGCTCATTAACTATATAACATGGTACGTGTTCTGCAAGAATGTAACAGTAAACTAAGGTGTAGAGTAGAGCAAGATAAAGTCTTTTTGACCCAAACGTCTCTCTTCATTTTAAGGTGCCGAGCAAGATAAAGTCCTTTGTATCTAATCCAGTCAATAAGCTTGTTCCCTCGTTCAGACATCCCGCTTAGGGTTTCGTGCAAACCAAGGCTGTCAAACTCGCGAGTAAACTCGTAGGATCGTACGATCCTACGTGTTTACCAGCAAAAAAGTGTAGAATCGTGGTAGGATCGCATATGAGGTGAGATCGTAAGTGGGATCGTAGAACCGAACGTAAACTCGTAGAATCGCGTGCCGATACGAGTTTACTAAGCTTTTTTTTAGAACGGCTTGTTAGTTGTTAGTGGTTCACCTCCAGCAGTGACATCTAATTGGGCAGTATGCTATACCCTCAACCCGCCTGTACTTCCTCGGTCCTCCTATTCCACCTGAAGCGGTAAAAGTCCTGGGTGAGACTCGAACTCGAGACCTCCCCTAGCCAAACATCCCCTCCCCAAGCCCCTAAGTAATCTTATAACCCAGTTGGTTTCGAGTTTACTAAGCTAATATCTATCTTATGTTTCTAGCTAGTTTTTAGCCTATTATTTTCTTAAGCCCAACAAATTAACAAAATAAAAATATTAACTTAACATTGACGGTCAATTTTCTATTTTTTAATCATACTAAACTTAAGTATCTACTTTCTCAAATCACAATTTCAAGATGAAAACTAGTGGTCTTCTTCTCATTTTCTCATAATCTAATTGGTAAGATCGTACGATCCCGATCCTGCAAAGACAAAAACGATCCCATGTGGGATCGCGAGTTTGACAGCCTTGCTGCAAACACATAAAAAATACAACTGACCAAGTAAATCAACCTGATCAACTGTTATAAACGTTGTTTTGACTGTCCAATTAAAAAATTCGCTACTCGGGTCATTTTAAGCTTTTATATATACATTTAGTTCAAATGACTTCTATTCTGTTCAGCATGCTCCGGTATTCAACCGGCTAGCTGATAACACGTCGATTCTTGTAGTTGTGACTTATCTCGAAATAGGCCAAGTGACACACATGCTCAAGGTAAAACATGTATAAATTAGGCAAAAATTGTAAACCATTTTTATGAAGATACTATAACAGCTAGGCTTCACATCCGCTGCATTTACAGTAGTGTAACCCAAACACACCTTATTCTGTTTTCTATAGTCGCATTGTGTAGTGTCATATGTATGATAGAGGTGGCGTGGTGATTCACCTGAATGCTAATGGTTATCCCCAAGGTGCAACGACCAAAATACAAACACACGTTCATAATTCCTAAGGACTTGGCTTACAAAGATTTACTCAGGCTAAAGTGTAGCTTGCAATTTCCTGGATATGAAAAAAAGTGGGTTACTTTTTTTTGCAAGTGCATTAAGTTTAAAAATACTACTTTTCACGGTCATTATATTTCAAAACGCAAATATATAGAAGACAGTGTTTGGCAAACCAATTTAAGAAATAAATATATGCGTTTTCTCTATCGCAATGCTAAAATTTACACTTAAAAACCGCAATCCCAAATGCCCCTAACAAACAGAACATCCATTAAAATTAGTTACCAAACATAGCACAATTATCCCCACTATACCTATAATCCTATACTACCATTTGTCCATTGTAACTGAAGCCTACGAATTTGTTCGCACATATATATAGGATCACATATGAAAAGCTTGGAACACTTACATGGCAACGCTAATTAACTATGACGTTATCCACAATAACATCCATCTCAATACTGCCGTCATCATTAGCAGCAGCAACTCCTGGATCAACACACCACCAACCTGCTGCATTTGATCCATTTCACATAAAAGACAAACCCAAATCAACTTGTTTATAAGTATATTAAAAAGACGTGATTGTAACCTTAATTTTTTTCAATTGAACATCAATTTATGTTGTTCTACCATGCTCCAATGGCAGTTAGCTTCTTTTGGGCCTATTCTCAACTTTGGGTCTCTCGCTTTGTTCCCGTGCTTTGATGGATGCATCTTTCTTCTATGTCGCTACTCGAGCAAGTTCAGCATCTGTAACAAACAATCAACTTCAATTCCAAAAATTTAAAACCGTATTTCCATTCAAATCATATGTATCACCTCTGAGAACCTAAACCATTTTCACCCTTTAACAACTGTTTTGAGAATTCACAATTAACATGAATATGTTTTGCCACCTCTGACGATTTTAAACCTTATGACCTTATCAATGCACGAACATGTAAAACTAATGGCTTTTTTGTCAGAGTATTAAAAGTTTCAATGAAGTCGTAGAACTTTATTCGAAAACATGGCCCATTTATGTGAATTTGACGTGATTGCGTAAATAATAGGAGCCTAATTTCTATAGAAAAAACAATCTACCTGCCACTTTTTTGTCTTGTCTTCAACAACTTGATTTTAAAAAAAGCCGTGCATTTAGATAAGTAGCTCCAGCACATGTTTCTGTTAGTCCATATCCTTGACCAATTGGAGCCCTGAAAAGTGTAACAGAAGATCCATACAATTAACACACTTTCTAAAATATAAATTTGTCCAGAACAACGCACATTTTAAACAGAATAAAGTGATCCATTCCTATATGCCAACAAAAAAATGTGTTTTGGACACATTTTAAACAGAATGTATAATAAAAGGTTGATTTTCAGCTCATTCCATTCCTACAGGCCAACAAAAAATTATAACATAATGTAATGATCCATTCCTGTACCATGTCCATTTCATTCCAGCCACCCAAACGGGCTAAGGAATTTAATACAATACCACCCAGAAACTCTATACAATCGTGTTTTGGATTCATAAAAGGCAATGCAATATTTACCCGACGCAGACATTAATAAATTTCAGGGTATCTGAAGCCAAAGGAGCACCACCACAGAGCATGAAACGGAGGTCTCCTCCAAGTACATACTGAATCTTCTTAAAAATGATGGCATCCCACAATAGCTTCTCAACCTCCCATGCGCCTAACCAACTTCAATCTACTACTAGCAAACGTCTTTGAAAAGCAATGTTGAAAAGTTTTTTGGCCAAACCTCCCTTTTCTTCAACCTACAATATTTCAATAATAATAAGAGGCGATAAGATAAAGTCAGATGCAACTTCTTTAGCTGAAAGTCTAATACAGACCTTCTTTACTACTCCATCTCATACACGATCCAAAATAGCTGGAACAAATGCCATTAAAGTTGGTTTCAACATAGAAGCATCTCCCATGGTTCCTTTCTTGATTTTGTTAGACGTGTCTGTTAAAGTAAGTGTTGAGCCATAACCAATTGAAGTACCTGCAGTCAACATCACGACCTGCACAACACCAGCATTCATGGAAATCAATAAAATGGACTAGCTAGCTTATCCAAAAAGGATACATTTCAGGTGCCATTCAACCCATTTACTTAGTAACGGGTTGATCCCACTTGTGATTTATCTCAAACATGCCAAATGGGTCAACTAATAATAGTTAGCAACAGAGGAACGGGTTAAATAGATCAAGCATGTCAAATGGTTCAAACAAATTAAAAGTTGTTCAAAGTTCAAACATCTCGTGTCCTTTCTAGGTCCCAATGATTGGCTAATAAAATTGAAATTCCACAAAACTAAACACAGTTAAACCTAAACCCATCTGATGATCCAACTCCAGCTTAATCAAGCCTCAAAATTCTCTCAAACATCTACACTAATTAGTTAAAACTACAACAAACACGCTTGACAAAAACTAAAAAAAAAATACAAAACAACAATATGAAAGCCACACATAGCAGTTACCTAGTATTGAGTTTAATACGGCTAACGGTGATAAAGATCCTGATGTACCTACTCTAGTTGATGAGCATATGATCCTGATGTGCCTACTCCATATTTAGAATAGCTTATTTTGTACACATTTTTGTTAGTAAATAGATGAAGATCCTAAATGTAGCTATTTCTTTCATGTATGTTATTGCCTCTTATTACGGCTACAAATCTCCTCGAAAAACATTACCTCTGAAAATTTAGCTTCCACTACAAGACTTCTGATTTCAAAAAACATGTACCACATCACATATCCAAGTCGAATACAACCATTAACCATATTCCCAAAATAAAAGATAAAAGAGTAATTACCTTAACAAAGCTGATAAATTTGGGATCCTTGTTTACCACCAACCGCTGAACCTAAAACACGAATACACAGAATCAAGATTTAAAAAAATTCAATTAAATAAGCTAGGGTTTAAACCCACAAAACTAAACACTTGTCATGAAATTAGGGTTCACAAACTTACAAAATAAATTGAGGATCTTAAATCCAAAAACACTCTCTTTATGAAAACAAACGAATCCAAACCAATACCCCCAAATTTTATGTCCATCTTAGGAAAACCCAAATTTTAAACCAAAAATTAATTAACCAAAAACTACTATAACCCCCTAAAATTATAGATTACACCTAAAAAAAGTTTAGAAAAATGAAAACTTACATGTATCTTAAAGAAACTCGGATTGAAGAAGAACTCGAAAATTTATAACCCCATCTTCAACGCAACAATACTCTAACGTCGCCAAAAAAATTTAGATTTGTGTATGTTTGAAATCACCGTTCCTGTCTTTTTCTTGTTTCTTCTTCATTCTATGGTAATGAGGACACGTATCTTCTCTTAGGATTCTTCCTTTTGTGGTAATGAGGACACGTATCCTTTGTTTGGATACAGTTGGTAGCTTCATAAGACTGGATGGAGGATTAAATAAATTAATATATCTGGATTAAAATATTATGATTACTGTAGATCTACACATGAGCAGATTAAAAAACTATTATATGTAGATTAAAATATTAAGGTTAATGTAGCATTGTGAGAGAGTACTGTAGCAATAGACAAATTTTTATAACTTTTAGTATATAGTATATAGTATATAGTATAATAGTTTAATTAAATGTGAAAGTTGCTAAAAGCATCAAATATGTGATAATCGGTAAACTTTTATAGGTCTTAAGTATTATAAAATATATAATTATATTGGTGTCTTTCGATTTTGTCAGTTTTCTAGGAGAAAGCTGAAAATTTGACTTTGGTTGATTTATTTTGCGTGAAACGGTTACGGTTTAACCGAGTGTTGAGAGAGTCTTGAGTTTCGTAAGTGAATCACTTTTGATTCATCTTTCGTATCGAAGTGTTTATGTTGTCATTTTAATGCGTTCCGGGAAGTTTTCTCGCGTTCCGCAAAAATCGTCACGCAGCGCGTACTGACACGACAGTTAATTGGAGAACGGGTTTAATAATCGGGGGTGAATCTAACGAACTTATTTAATAAGTAATTTCGTAATTTGAAGTAACATTTTCCTAGAACGTAAATCGTTGAGGTGTAAATTAAAATTTCATCTGAAAATGAGTGTTTTCGTGAAAATTTGAATGTAGTGCGTATCGGTCGTAAAAGTGAGATTTGTGAACGGAGTCTAAAGTGACAATATGTATTTTTGAAGTCGAGAAACTTTTAAACTTGTGAGAAAGGTTTCGGTTTGATTTGAAGTAACCTCGCATTTTGGTCCCGACACGTCCGTTAAATGTCCAAAATGAATATTGGGATAGTTTAAGTTGGAAGTATGTCGTGTAAATAACCTAGGTTCATGGAAAAGTGTTTTAATATTAATAAAAATACTAAGGAACTTCGGGTAACGTTTTAAATTGATGAACTTTGAGTTTTAAGTGACCTCGACACAAAAAGAAGCCAACCCAAGCACCATAAGATGCTTTGGATGGTTAGGGAGTATCAAAGGGAGACAACAAGGCTTAATTTTAGCTTAACTATGTCCTAGTATGGTATGAATATTTTGTCATAACCTCAAACACACAATTCATGCAATATTTCAAAATCAATCAAACAAAACACTCTTTTTTTTCTTCTTTTGGTTCGAACGTAAACAAAAAGAAACAAGAAACATAATTTTGTTAAATTTTGATCAAGAACTTGAAGGTGTAGAAGTCTTGGGTTGATTCTAGTGTCCGGGTTATTGATTAAACTACGTTTGGGTAGTCGGTTCGCATTTCTTTCCGCTTTTTAAAACCATTTTGGTAAGTTTTTTAAAAACTAAAAATAGTTGTATTTTTATGTTTGTTGTGATGAGCTTATGTTAGTTGTACAAGTCGTTTGTTAAAAATCAAACACTAAAAATTTAAAAATAAAGGTTTAAGGGTGCATTTGTTTCGAAGTCAACAAAAAGGGAAGAACAAAAATGGTCACTTTTATGTCATGGTTGTGGTGGTAGGAAAACTTTTATTTCTAAGGGCTTATTAGTGCTTATTTAGAGCTTATTTGTTTTATTGGGCTTGTTTGGGGGTTTCGGCCCAACCGATTATGGAAGAGATGGTATTGGGCTCGGCCCAATACACATTTGGCTTATTCGATTAGGGCTTATGTTTGGCTTATAGCTTATTTTGGTTTTGACTTATATTTGTTTTGGCTTATATTGGTTTCGGGCCGATGTTTGGCTTATAGCTTATTTTGGTTTCGGCTTATATTGGTTTTGGCTTATATTGGTTTCGGGCTTATGTTTGGCTTATAGCTTATTTGTTTGGGCTTATATCGGTTTCGGCTTATATTCAAGCATACGGCTTATTTGTTTTCGGCCTATTGGGCTTGTGGCTTATTCGATTTCAGTATGTATTGGCTTCGGCCCATTGGATTTGGCTTATTGGGTTTCGGTCTATGTTGGGCTTATTATATATAGCTTATTTTAATTTCGGCTTATTGGTTCGGCTTATATATTGGGCTTATAGCTTATTATGGTTTTTGGCATATTTGGTTTTGGGCTTATGCTAGTTTCGGCCCATATTGGCTTATGGTTTATTTTGGGTTTCGACCCATTAGATTTTGGGCTTAAGTATAGGCTTCGGCCTAATAAAGTATAAATGTATGGATTGGGAAACTATCGGGCTAAATATAATTTCTTAATGGGCCATGAGGCCCAATGACTAGTAAATGAACTAATTGACTCAAATAGAAATTTAAAATGGCTATGTTGGACTTAACAAGTGTTAGTGGACTAATATTGGACTTTTGGGCCCAATAGGTGAAAATTGAATAGTTTGTACCACTAAGACGGATAAATGGATTTACGGGTACTTACGGTAGTGGAAAACGGTTAATATGTCGATTTTAGTAATAAGTGGATAAACGCTTTGAAAATATGGACTTTTGGCATTTTTTTGATATTTTAGAAAATTGTGGAAAGTATTGAAATATAGGGTTTGAAAACCTTGAAAACTTCTTACAAACGAACGGGTCATGTCAAAATTTTGTGAAAAATATCACTCTTTGAAAATAATGTGGAATAATTATTTTGTGTCAATTCAACTAAAGGACAAAGACGACTTTTGTAAACGTGAAGTGTTAAGGTTAAACGATTGAACGTGGACAAACTAAGATGACGAGATTCATATTTACCCCTTTTAGCTCGATAAAAAGACAAAAATAATAATAAAATATTATTATTTTGTTTAAAGTGTTATATACTTATATACGAGGCATGCAGACCCGTGCGATGTACACGGGTTGTGTCTAATTGTTGATTGGGTAAGGTTTGTTCCTCCACACGTTATATCATCAAGCTGAATGACGGCTCGCACTTTGCGGCGGGCGTTGTTTTTCTGTAATTATTGGTTTTATGTTTTGTTATACGTTAGTTTATGATGTATTCACATTGTTTTCCTTCCTTATTTTTTTTGGCGGGCGTTTTTATGATGTATTGACATCGTTTTCATTTCATATTTTTTTGGCGGGCGTAGTTTATGATGTATTTACATCGTTTTCATTTCATATTTTTTTTGGCGGACCTTTTTTTCCATTGAATATTGGTTGTATGTTTGTTATACCTTCGCTTACGATGTATTTATATCGTTTTCATTTCATGTTTGGTTTTTGTTGGGAATTATGCATTCCTGACTTAATACCGTTAGTTATATTAGTTAGTACCGCTAGTTGTAATTTGTATTGACGGTACAAAATGTTAGTACTGATCTGACAGTTAGTACCGTTAGTATAAAATAGTTGGTACCGTTTATGAGATATGCATAAGATATCTTAGGAAAGGATATGCATGATTTTTATACGCGTTTTGTAAAACCCATTAGGGTTTCCTTAGTCTATAAAAGGAACCATAGGCATAGTTAGTAGATATAGTTCTACACATATCAATAGAGATCGATTAGCAATCATAGTCTTTGTAATCTGTAACCTAGGCAGATTCAAGTGATAATATAAAGTTATTTTGTGATTCTTAATATTGTTCTTCTTAGCATTATTGATTAGTTTCCGCATAATCAATAGTGTTCAAATCAGTGTTTCATTATTGTTGTTTTAGAATTATCTAAGGGAACAAACCCTTTACAAGCTAAAGGTTAAGATCTATTCAGTAAACGATCCAACAAGTGGTATCAGAGCTTGTGTGGAAACTCTGAATAAGAAGAACTCAATTGTAAGATGGCAGAACAAGACATTCCTCCACCCACTATCACAGCAATGAAAATCCCTATCATCAGGAAGGGAGAATATGATATTTGGAGCATGAGAATGCGACAATATATCTGTCACACAGACCATAACCTATGGGATGTTATTGTCAATGGAGATCTAGAAGAAGAGCCTGCACCAACTGGAGAAACATCTGCTCCTCCTGCTCCTAAGACTGCCAAACAACTGGCTGCTAAAAGGAATCAGGAAAGAGTTAAGAGCATCTTGCTTTTAGCAATACCTGATGAATACCTCCTCAAGTTTCACAATGTTGCAGATGCTAAATCACTCTGGGAAGCAATCAAATCAAGGTTTGGAGGTAATGAAGAATCCAAGAAGATGCAGAAAAATGTTCTAAAACATCAGTTTGAAAACTTTACTACTACATCAAATGAAAGTCTAGACAAGGCTTATGATAGGTTCCAAAAACTCATAAGTCAATTAGAAGTTCATGGTTGCATAGTATCAAAGGAGATATCAACCAAAAGTTCCTAAGAAGTCTTCCTCCTTCATGGAGTCAAATTGCCTTAATCTTGAGAAATAAGCCAGACATAGACCAAGTTGATATTGATGATCTCTATAACAACCTTAGGGTCTATGAAGATGAGATGAAAAAGTCTTTAAGTTCTACATTAAATTCTCAGAACTTGGCTTTTCTTTCCTCTAAGAATACTAGCAACACTAATGAAGTTAGTACTTCCAGTAGATATTTTAGAGTTAGTACTAGTAAAGGAACTAGTTTATCAAGTCAGATTTCATCTACTCCATGTGCTGATGAAGTAATGTGCTCTTTCTTTGCACAACAGACCAGTCCTCAACTTCAAAATAAGGATTTACAGCCGATATATCAAGATAACTTAGAAGAACTGGATCTCAGATGGCAGGTGGCTATGTTGGCTATGTTGACTATCAGGGTGAAGATATTCATTGAGAAGACATGAAGGAACTTGGATTTCAAAGGAAAACAACCTGTTAGCTTTGATAAGTCAAAAGTTGAGTGCTATAACTGTCATAAAAAAGGGCACTTTGCTAGGGAATGCAAATCAAGAAGGAACCAAGGGAGAAGATCTTCTGGTGATAATAGCAGGAGCAATGCACCAACAAATGAATCTTCATCTTAAGCACTGGTAGCTTAAGATGGTCTAGGAGGCTATGACTGGAGCAATGATTTTAATGTAGAACCAGTCAATCATGCTTTAATGGCCATCTCCTCTTCAAGCTCATCAAGTTCTTCTGATAATGAGGTACAAAACTGTTCTAAAAATGTCTTGAATCTTTTAAAACTCTTCTAAATAACTTTGATAGTGAAATAGAAAAACATAACAGAGCCAGACTAGAAATTCAGGGTTATGAGTTAGCCTTAGAGTCTTTAGAATCTAGAATACTTGGACATGAAAAGAATGAATTGGCTTGGGGTGGAAAATTTAAGTTTCAGAACTATGAGCTTAAATGCATAGAATTAAAAATCAACAAACTTACAATAGAATTAGAAAATGTTGTTAAGGAAAGAGATGAGTTGGAAGTTAAGATAGAAAAATGGGAAGAATCATCCAAGGGTCTTAATAAATTACTCAATAGTCAAATGAGTGCTCATGATAAAAATGGTTTAGGATATGGCACACTATTGGATGAAATGAGTAACAAGTCTGAAACTGATAGTGATATTAGTATGAGTATTTTTGAGGTCAGATCAAGTGATGAAGAGATCACACCAGCAAATGATAGGTTCTCTAAAGCAGATGAGTATCATGATGTTCCCCCTCCTATAATAGGGAACTTCTTAACCCCAAGAGCTGACATATCATTTGCAGGTTTAGATGAATTTTCCATTAGAAAGAAAATCATTAAGTGAAAAACAACTGAGCTTAATATTGAAACTAATGAACCTAAAACCAGTGAGTCTGTAGGTAAAAAAAATGAAGTAAATATTGAAAAACCTAAGTCAGTCTATAAATCAGTTGTGCCTAAACCAAAGAGTATCAGAGATAAAGTCATCATTAAGGATTGGAACTCAAATGATGAGGATGATGTGTCTGCTGAGAAAACAGTTAGTCCTGTTAAGACTAATAAGACTCAACCAGTTAAAACTAGAGTTGATAAAATTGGTCAAAATTCTTAGAAACAAGGAATTCGATTTAAGAAAGGAAAAGCTTGCTTTGTTTGTAAAAGTACTGACTATTTGATCAAAGATTGTAATTTTTATGACAAAAAGAGTCCAGAACCTAAGCTAAAAATTGTGGGCAATACTGGTCAAAGGGTGGTCAAACTAGTATGGGATAATGCTTAAAGGGTTAATCACAAAAAATTTTCAAATAAATTGAAATACCCTCAAGCAAGAAGAACTTTCATCCCATTAGGAGTACTAACCAGAACAGGTTTGATTAATCTTGTTAGACCAAATGGAAAAGGAGCAATACAACATGTTAGTACTGCTAGGCCTATTGATACTGCTAGGTCATTTGCCCTAAAAATAGCACAAACTGGTAGTGCTATTAGACCAATTTACCCAAGAATGGACAATGTAAGACCTCGAGCTCATATTACTAATAAGTGTCTTACTTCACAACCAGCTTATTCTTTAAACCATAAAGACTTAAAAAGATGTTAAAATCTTAGTTTCAAAAATAAGAATACTGCATGAGGGACAAGAACAATAGTTAATACTGGTAAGGGTAAGATGAAAAATGCTTTTAAGAAGTCAAGGTAGGTTTGGAGGCTTAAGGGAAATTACATGGATCATGAGTCCAAAGAAAATGAATCTTTCATACTCAAGAAGTTTAAGAATGTTGGCCCAAAAGGGATTTCCAAGTCTTTGGTGACTTGGGTCCCTAAGAGATACTAATTTCTCTTACTCTTGTGCAGGGCAACCCAGAGATTGTCTTACAGGATTATGTAGTGGTGGATAGTGGTTTCTCTAGCCATATGACTGGCAACAAAGCTTATCTTTCAGACTATGAAGATTATAATAGAGGCTTTATGGCTTTTAGATGTGAACCCAAATGAGGTAAAATAACGGGTAAAGGTAAAATCAGAACTGCTAATTTAGACTTTGATAATGTCTATTTTGTAGTTGAACTTAAGTTTGTGTGACAAGAAAAATAAGGTCCTTTTTACTGACACTGAATGCCTTATCTTGTATCCTAGCTTTAAGCTTCTTGATGAAAGTCAAGTTGTACTTAGAGCTTCTAGACAGAATGATGTGTATAGCTTGGATTTAAAGAACATTGTTCCTTCTGGAGGTATAACTTGTTTATATGCAAATGCAACATCATATGAGTCTAAATTGGGGCACAGGAGATTAGGTCATGTGAATTTCAAGAATATAAACAAACTTGTTAAGGGACACCTAGTTAGAGGCCTACCTTCTAAAGTTTTTGTGAATGACCACACTTATGTTGCCTGCAAGAAGGGTAAGCAACATAAGGCCTCCTGTAAGGCCAAGTTAGGAAGAACCATCAGAAAGCCATTAGAATTACTTCATATGGATTTATTTGAACTTGTCTCAGTAGAAAGTATTAATAAGAAAAAGTACTATTTGGTTATGACTAATGATTTTAGCAGACTTAGTTGGGTATTTTTCTTAGCTACCAAGGATGAAACAAATGAGCTCCTTTGTAAATTTATCATAGGCTAGAAAACCAATTGAATCATAAAGTTAAAATCATTAGATGTGATCATGGGACAGAGTTTAAGAACTATGCTATGAATGAATTATGTGCTAAGAAAGGGATAAAAAGGGAGTTTAGTGTGGCTGGAACTCCTCAACAGAATGGTGTTACATAAAGAAAAAATAGGACCCTAATTGAGCCTACTAGAACTATGCTAGCAGACTCACTTTTACCCATCCCATTTTGGGCAGAGGCAGTGAATACTGCTTGCTATGTACTGAATAGGGTATTAGTGACCAAACCTTAAAATAAGACACCTTATGAACTACTAATAGGTAAACCACCTAGTATTAGTTTTATGAGACCTTTTGGGTACCCCTTGACCATTTTGAACACCTTAGATCCCTTGGGCAAATTTGATGGGAAATTTGATGAAAGATATTTGCTTAGATACTCTACTACTAGTAAGGCCTTTAGAGTCTACAACAAAAGAACCAAAAGAGTAGAAGAGAACATGCACATTGATTTCCTTGAAGATCAACCTAATGTGGCAGGAATTGGTCCCGATTGGATGTTTGATCTTGATTTTCTAACCAACACAATGAACTGTATTCCTGTTAGTGTAGAAAATCAGGTTAATGTGGATGCAGGTACATAAGAATCTTATGTTGCAGGTTCATCAGGAAAAGATAAAGAACCTACTCAGGAGTACATACTACATCCTATACATCCTCATGGGCCAAGGATTTCAGTGACTATTTAGAATAACATTTATTAACGGATTAAACATGTAAAAATAGGACCAATGATTATAATGAAAACGAATCATATCAAATACTTCAATTCATAAAATAACATTGTTTAACAATATCCTTTATCCAAATAATAAATAGATCAAATGCATGATAATTCTAGTTGACGAATCATGACTCAAGATACGACTATCATACTTGTTGACAAGGCATAGATTTCATTAACTAGTTTTGATCTTTCAGAATTTTGAGAATACTTATTTCAAGAATTCAATAAGTGAAGTTCTTGAATATCTATGATGAATGTTTGTTCGTATATATCCAATATCTTGACACACTATATCTTATAACGTGTGTGACATCAACTATTGACAACAATCATCTTTACAGCTTTCCAAAAGTGTTAATGATTTCTTATCTTTAATGTATAAATGCGAACTATGCTCTAAGTGAGCACCACTAGTTTACATGGTATCATCAAAAATGAATTATTACATGACTAGTATTCGATCTGTCAGCTCAATTTAATTTAGATCGTGTATACAACAAAATCCCTAAGCTTTTAAAATCAGGGGTAAAATAAATTTATTATCTTTATTAATGTTTGACACTCGATTGAACTACAAGTTCATTGGGTTATTCTAATAGCATAATAAATTATTGCAATATATATTCTTAGGCTTTTATTTACTATGGACAAATCCATAATCTAAGAAGATTTCCATAACCAAATATATTTTATTAATATATTCAATTCAATGATTATCTAATAACTTTTGATTAAATACTAATGTTGTCAAATCATCTTGAATTTTGTATGATACAACTATTCCTATACATAATATACTTAATGAATATTTTAGTCTGACTTAAGATTTCATTCATGTTCTATCATATCAAAAGATATACATCCATTAAGACTTTCTAAATGGTATGTCAAATTATGTTAGATTGAGTACGATTATGTTCATAGGCAATAAAATTTTATTCATAGGATTTGTACATTCAATTTCTTAAATCTTTCAGGTAAAGGAAACCTGAACATAATACTCCTATTAGCTTTTTGAAATACTCAGGATTTATCTTAATTATAATTAAATTCAAATCAAGTAAATGATTTAATAATAACCTTAAGATGTATAATTCTAGAGCTACAATAGTCATACTCGGATTTTGCATTTTCACTTCTAAAGATTTTATAAATTCATAAACTCCTTTGATTACTAACTGTCCTCGCAATAGTAATCATTCAAGGAAGAGTTTAAATTCTATTGCCATATTTCATCTATATGAACGTATGACAATCAATCATCTTTATATACTTAATGTGCATTGAAAGAATATTTAATCATAATTAATTGCTTGAGTATGATTAAAATCCTATCTTAATACATGCATTAAATATGTATACAACATTGTCCATATGAGTTTGATACCTAGAACATTACCACTTAGGTTTTTCTTCTCTTTAAGAAAACTCATTATAACTTCATAGTCTAAACGTATAAGTTAAAGATTAATCAAATTTCAAAATTGATTATCTTGTGGACAACATCTTAACATTCATAGCTTAAGTCTTTGTCAAATTCAAAATTCAACAATGTATATTAATGGTTACACCATGATACCGAATTTAAAATTTAATAATGCATCTTTAATAGGTTCACCATGATCCCGTGACTCATATTCCTCAATGTTTGTATAACATTTATCAATCAAGTATTTGAGATATCCTTGCGGATCTATGAATAAGTATTATATCATTATGAGGTTTAACATTTAAAGCCTCGATATGATATTCACTAGTGTGTTTAAGAAGGTTATGTATTTTGTATTTTTTTATCCTTTTAAGATCTAAAAATGCTCCCACTTGCTTTTGTATATTTTAGACACTTCGTATCAAGTACTTAGAAGTAGAGGACATTAACCAAGATACATTGACAGTTCCCCGAGTTTAAGTTTGTTAATATCCATTCTTCATAAGGCCTTTTAAACAAATTTAGACTTAATTTCTTTAAAGACTTAATGTGAGTTCTCACATTCCTAATGATGATGTCTTATTACCTTTAGGTTGGCAGTTTTATTGAGTATACATTCAAGACATACACCAATTTCAAACCTTGATGATGTTTGGAGGTAAAATATTTATTATCTATATCAAATTAATTCCAAACAATTTGATTCTAAAACTCTTGACATACCATGAAAATGTGGTATTCTATGAGTATTTTATTGTGAGGGGACATTATCACAATCTTTTAAATAACTTAATATCCTTTAGGTTACATACTAATCAGTTGTGTCATACCAAATTAAATGTATAGTATTTAAAAAAACCTGTTTGCATGCAATAATGTATATGGCTTTAACTAGTTCAAGAACTCTTGGTAAATATCTTTTCAAGAGATATAACACTGTTAATATAATTATTTTGCCTTTTGAATAATCAAAGATTATGTTCATGTATAGCCAGAACCATATAACTTACTTTATGTGTTTTAAGGTCATTTCAGCATTTAAAGGACTTCATGTTTATTAATTTACAATAAACATAAACATATTTAACTAAAGTAATTATGAACATCAACTCTTGGCTTCAATAGTAATTTCAAGTTAATCAAGATTACTTCATTATTTGGGACATTCCAAAGAGCAATATAAACCTTTTACTTGAAGCGTCTTTAAATCTAGATTATTCTATTTATTTTGGACAGTTTCTAAAAATACATAAACCTTTTTTAAACTTTGGGGAAGTAGTCTTTATTTCATATTTGCATATGTTTTGTACCTTACGGTTGAGAACCTTTAATCATATTACCTTTAATCATATTGTTATTGTCATGTGTTGTACCTTGCACACAATAAAGATTTCTCCCACTTGTGCATGGCACAACATCATACACATAGTAAAACCACACGACATTCATTTGTTTATACAGACAATAATATGATAGTGTCATAGATATTAGCTTTACAAGTAGATATAGAACCACTTTGTTTAACAAGAAATAACACTTGACTATCCTTAAAAACATAAGTATCTATAGTCGGAAAATTATATATTATCTCAAGATAAACAAGAAATAATCTAGGTTACTACCAAGATAAAGAACCTTGTAGCTCCCACTGAATTCGACAGCATCACATGAATGTCTTGTTCAGAAATAATCGGGATGCTCCCACTGGATTTGACAACATTGCAAGTGATCCATAACCAGTGAAAACAAATAGTGATCTATTTATTTCCAACTCTATTTGAAATCTAAATTAGTAACATTTACTTGGATTTCAAAAGTTCTACTATGCAGATGAGGGACTATCCATCAATGCTATTGATTAACTTGAAAATTGGGCATGCAATTTCCTCCTTAATTTGGATTAAGACAAACAACTAGATATATTATCCTAGTTTGCCTTTACCATTTTGCGGTAATAATGGTATTTTTCTAATCAAGAACTCATAAAACATCTTACATTAAGATGTTACCATTTGATAGCTTTAAGAACATATTCTCTAGTTATCTATATGTCTTATATCTTTCAAAATATTCACCATGAAATCTATATGAAAATATAAGTCATGCAATATACTTAACTTTTAAGCTTGCTATGAGTTTGATTACATTAGGACAATTCCTACGTTCCTATTATAACTTTCCGGAGCAAGAAAGATATTAGGAATGAGTCTCCATGTTCCTTACAAGGAAAGGAGTCTCGGTTTGACTTCTTTGATAAAGAAACAAACCATTGTTTACGGTTTTATCGTTGCATTAATACTATTAATAGAATCGCAAAATTCAATTTTAGTATTTTCGATAATACTCCTTGAAGAAAATTAACTACCCATGTTTATTCAAATAAACAATTAATTTTCTAAGGTTAGGATCCTACTTGACATACCACCACCACATCAGTTGATCTGCTAGTGATGGTGTATTCAAAAGGTAATCAACGATTGATAATTCATAACTTCTGTAACTCCTGAACCATATGTGACTTACTTTATTACAATAATATCTAGTAAGCATGTTTCATCCCATCTATACCGCGTGTTAATAGGTCTAACCATAACAACGCTAAGTCGTCCAATCAAAAACTGTGATTATGTAACACTCACCGTCTCACGGAAAAGCGTTGTAGGTTACCCTATAATATCACTTTTCACTTCATTATTGAAACAAGAAATTAAGATGAGAAGAATTGGAAGAAATTGTAGAGAGAAGTTAGAGAGAGAAAGGTAGAGAGAAAAATAAGAGTTGGTTAATTCTTACAAATGAGAAAAATAACAAATGAGAATCAACACCCTCTCCATACTTGGAGAGGGGTATTTATACTTAATACCAAGAGGCTTTCATGCCTTGGTATTTCTACGGGCCGGGCTCGGGATTACTTGGGCTTTCGCCCGATACACGTGACCGGTTAGATTACATTTAAGAGCCCGTTTACCCGTGTAGCCTATTACAACGTATACTTAATTAAGTGACCGAGACATAATATAATGAACGAACTTCCATTGTTCGACTCAATATATTTTGAGGCTAACAAGCGTATAATCACCTTGAGATTGCAAATCTACACACGTCTCACGCATAGTAAAGAGCAATCTACAAGTGTTTTTACAAATTAGATGGCAACAACTTAGTTGAAAAAGGGTATTTTATTTGACGTGTCAAATATGTACGAAGAAGCATGCATACATCTTCGTGTCATAGATTTTAATAAAAACTTTATTCTCAATTAAGTTATTATTACGGTATCACCTATTATCATCGTATCAAATACATAAAAGTGAGACCTTAAAATTGACGATTCAACGTATCTTTAAATATAAAGATTTGATTTTTACCTCGGGAAAAGATTAAAGAATGATTAAAAATCATTCAAACCCTAGACCATTCGCGACTTCCTACATAGTATGCAAGGTAAGGAAACTACAACGTAGTCAGGTATTATAGGGTAATGGTGTCTACAAGACCGAAGTCTTGATGAGTCTCCCCGAACCTTGTCCTTGCAACTATATAGTACTTTTGCAAATTACGTCATTGATAAAAATTAAAACTTTAATTTAAAGAATACATTACAAACTATAAAATGCTAGTCTAGTCATGGAAGATTTTATATCGGATGTAAGCCGAATCCACTTTTGACTTTTTGCATTAGATAGTCCATAATAAATCTTATTTCGATAATCATTAGTCATGTTTATGTTTGTTTTTCGAAAAACCCTTTTATTTTCTCACAAGTCCAAACTTAAAATAAAAGCAATATAAACACAAAACTAATACACATAACACTTATTTAAAACAACACTTAACAATTAAGTCATGCAAATATCAATTATGATCCAAATTATCTAATAATTAAAAAAACATGTATATATTCATATAAGGCTCCTTCGTCCTAAAAACTCCGGCCACATGCATCGATATAATCGATTGCGTTAGCCTTATACAAATACATACCACATAGCACATAAATTTAAACCACTTTTAGGCCCCATAAAGGTATAGCTAAGGTCTTCCATAGCTTTTAAAGTCGTGGATCAAAACCACATAAATTTAATGTTCTATGTTTTAATTCTTGATCATCATATTTGCATAAAGCTTTTAACAATTAACAAGATTTATATCACATATCCCTCCATGATAAATTGCATGTATTTATCATGGACGCCGAATTAACAATTTAATTATAAACATAAAACCGATCAATTAACAATTAAATGCATCAAGTTTTATCAATAAAATTTCATACAACCTAGAATTCGTCTAATTAATTTTATAACCAATAAAGATTGAATCTTGATGCACAAAGATCTAATCTTTATGCATAAAACGCCCAAAGGGCTTAAAAATTAATCAAGAACCCTAATTTGTCAAATTTTATTACTTTGTAACTACAAATTCTACACGATGGCTCGTGATGCCACTGTTGGGTTTTATAACTATTAACCATTAAATATATCACGAGTACGCAGCGGAAGATTAAGATCACGTATATAATATGTAATTAACAAGGGTTTAAGAAAACGTGTACCTTTTAGCAATTAACGAAACACCGTCTTGAATATACGCGTGTGTATAAATCGAATACCACGCAAACTAAACAAGTTACAAAAGTAGATAACCTCCATGGTGTGCATACACTACGCGTCACCGAGATACGCTAGAATGCTAGTACTTGCTTCACGATTAAACAACTCAACACTTTGTTCTTGTTTTGATCTTGTCGTCACACGAGCAGAGAGTTAAAATCCGATTGTACACAAGAAGAATGCATGCTTAATAATATCTTGCCTGTGTATCTCAGACGGAAAAGAATACATGCTTATATCTTGCATGCATATACATGGATATAGATATCACATGCGTAGGTATCGCATGTATATGTATTCGCATGCATATATGTTTTTATTCCTTTTGTATTGTGTCGTAGATTTGGGTATATCATATATCACCAGAACAAAAGATGAGGCAATGGGATTATATAGCTCCATGACTTGTTCTCCAAGTCATACTCAAACACCTCCTTTTGTTTTCTATAAACGACATTCGGACCTCTCCCTTTTTTTTCCTTGTTTAACCGGTCACAACCAACATCCCACGGGTTTGGTTTTTCTACTAACAAGTCCTTGTTAATATCTATTAATTATTTATAACGTCTAACGTTATAATTAACGACCGTTTAATTATTTCGTGAAACATATTAATATAATTAATATACAATAAATATATTAATTATATTAATAAACGTATCCTCTGTGTATACGTGTGTGCACCCATAGGCTTATATATTTTCGGCCGTATATTTAACAACAATTATAGTTGTGGGATAAAAGGAAAAACGATATAGTACAATAATTAAGGAAAAGGCTTTGTATAGAAGGAAGGTCAACTTTATGGAGTGGTCTGAAATACGCGTGGGACTGGCAAACATATAAAAATAAATAAAAGTTATCCGCCAAAACAAAAATAATTGAAGTATAATATCTTTTCTAAAATAAAAGAAAAATTATAATATTCTTTAGTTTAAATAGATGAAGCAAAGAACCTAGTCACGAAAGAAACCTTGCCGCACAAGAATGGTATCACCAATTAAATGTCTCCTACTTCACACTCATTATTATTTCATTATATACTCGTAATTATATAATTATTTTTTTTTAAAGAATCTCTACAATATTACATCAACACATCAATCTAATACATACATCTGTAAGCAAACTTGAAGTTATATACAACCGGATTTGCAAAATAAATGACTCATTTTTGGTCCAGCTGGTAGACAGTTTAATAATAATATTACCTCGTTAAAATTTCCAATATAAAGTTATATGCATGATGAATTGGTAAGTGTATATGTGAAATGTTGCAAGTAATAATATGTTTGAAAGAAATTTATAAGAAAAATGACACCGACAGTTGATAAAAGAAAATGTTTGATATTGTTGTCTGTGGGTGTTGTTGGTCAAATATCAAAAGAATATAGTCTTTAATTAGCTTATTTAACATGTACAATATTTGGATCATCATCATCTTCGCTGAAGCTTCTTCCATGGGGTCCGTACGTACCAAACTCTTAATTTGTTTTTAGCTTCTTCCTTCATATATATACATGTTTCACTGACACCACCCAACATTCATTTCATTTCTTAGCTTATTAGCTTATAAGAACGACCATCTAAATCACGTTTTTACGACTCGGACTCTAAAGCAATTTGATGTGAAATGATATTCCAGACAAC